>JALPQI010021738.1:0-23053 GCA_025490895.1 Thaumatotibia leucotreta
ATCCATTTTATATTTAACCGTAAATAAATTAAATTTTTGTTTTACGAAAATATGTAGGTACTAGAGATGTACCTACTATACATTATAATTATGTGTGTGTACTATACAGTGTATTGCCATGATGGGTCATGGTAACACACTGTATAGCTAGTACATAATGAACGATCAATGTAACGCGTGTCCTGCTTGGTTGTTATTATGAAACCGCGATTAGAAAGGGATTTCAAAGTGCTGTTAAACGAAAATCTAAGATTTATTCATAGTTAAATTAATATATTTGTAGTTTAAGTTCAGAGACTGTGTCGATCACAGGACACTAATCAACAAACTTGAATATTACGGAATCCATGGAGTGCCTCTAAATCTGTTTAGGTCGTATTTAAGTGATCGCATTCAATATGTTGAGATTTCTGGTAGAGACTCTGAAAAAAACAGTTTCGTTCTGATGAAACCACAGTAAAATATGGAGTACCTCAGGGTTCAGTGCGTGCGTGTGAACGTGTAAGTTAAATCCCAAAATATTACCTCGCTAGAACTCTGGTTCCTATCATTTTTAGAAGTACTAAAAGAATCGCGTTACGTAAGCGACATTCTCGTAGATTGCTCCAAGTACAGATGTCATAATCATTTCCCTTTAGCTTTTCTTGGAAAAGTCTGGATTCATATTTATTGCTGTCACAATGAACTTCCACTAAAGATAATTGAGACAGAAAGATAAATTGAACGATTCTGAAGAAATCGTAATCCATTATAAAAAATGTTGTTATTTTTTTAGGCTAGCAATAGAATGTCCTGAAAAAAAAAAACCTCTCTATTCCCTCCTAGCAGGGAAGAAAATTAAATACCCATTCGAAAAGGTGGCGTGAAAAATATTGCTCACTACATCTATGTAAAACATACCTACTAGCACTTGTACCTATGTGGTGACCGCTAATCCCTGCAAACAGCGTAAACACTTCATACTGCTGCATCTGAAAGTTAGTCTATGGTTGGCAAGCAATGCCCGCTAAGTATTTTGTCGTAGCAGCGAAAACCACTAAGTACGCGGAAAATTCACCCGCTCCTTTAGCAGGGACGGCCATTTCCGTTGCAGCCAACATTTCCCGCTATTAGGAAGGACTTACAAACTGCAGCACACGATACACGAACTCATTGTTTATCTTTGAAAAATCTAGCGCTGTTATTCCCTATATTTATCATAAAAGTAGTGGTTAGGTATACATGTCATTGATCACCACTTATAGCGATGTATTTACCCTGCTTCTTGTATTATATTTACACTGCTCATTCTATTGTATTTGCCTTGGTGTAATTTACGCTTTGTGTCTGAAAATCTGCGTCGTAGAAGTAAAAGCTCCATCATTGTTAAACGGATTTGATATAAAACTTTTAACGATCGAGAGTATAATTATTATGCTTGCAGTTTGGTCCCATTTCTGTCCAAATAGTTTTGATGATGGGATCCATAACGAATCGACGGAACTTCTGGAATATTACCTATGAGCACACAGGTATAAAAATATTTGTATTCTCATCGACCAATTCTTCAAACATGAGGAGGTAGAACTGCTGATTAAGAGAACGAGAACGAAACTCCTTAATGACGGGTATTTGGTGTTTTATGTAACTGATAATGCACTCGTATGTTAAGCATAGAAGGATGTCGTGTAAGTATTTGTCAATATAATACAAGATAAGACATTTATTCGTGGTATGGGTTTACAACAATAGTTAGCCTGGTTCCTGCACTAGGCAAAGCCTTGTACTACAGGTAACCAAAATATACATTACAGTGAGCCAGGTCTGATTGTGCGTTCCTCGAGTAAGAACTTATTCATGCGGTCTTCGCTCCAGAACCTTTCTACCCCTTGTTACTTACAAATCAGCCTTCTGCTTGTACACTTTTATATTCTCTAAATTCAAATAAAGTATTGCGTATTGTGTCAGCTAATTATTTTACTCTACCAGGTACTTTGCACGCTAAGTTACATACCGTGTAATATGAAAAAGCTTTTCAAGATGCTTTGGCGCAGCCAGCCGACGTAAAACCGAGGCTTACAGTAGTGACCTAAAAATTATATAGGTACCTCTGGGATTTGCGGCAGTGTCGCATAAAAGAAACTCAGCCAAGTTAGTGCGACGCGAAGCTTGCTGGTGTTATATATCATTACTTGTTACTGTTATGTATACTGCAGTTGTATATAGCTAGAGACAAATGGACTTGAAACGCTGGATTTTCCATAAAATGTTGAACATAAGTGGAAACAGTAAAGTTCAGTCAATCAGTGCCATATTCACTATAAGTTCCGATATCTAAAACAGGGATGAAGACACTTATGATGGTACCGTGGATTGCCGTGTGGTGACGGCAGTAAGAATACATTTGTCACCACCCCAACTCCTCCTGCGGGTGTCGTAAGAGTCGACTAAGGGATTGAAGTGTCACTGACCAATATTTGATAAATATTGATGATGGGCAGCAGCGTCATCATAGTGGACACATTACTGCGATTGCCAATCCGCTTGCCCAGCGTGGCGATTATGGGCATTTACCTCCTAATGCGTTTATACGCATAGTTAATAGGAGAGGCCTACGTCCAGCAGTGGACTATCATAGCCTGATGATGATGGTACCGTGTTTAATCGTATGTCGTTGTGGCCGTCAGGTTCTAACAAGTACGTAAGTGCAAAAGTGACAAGTAGCACGATAAACGGTAAACATATGATCATGGTAAGCCTCTTGGGCAAAAACTGTAGGCTTATGATGGTCCAGTTTTATCCATTTATCGCGCTATCCATCACTTTCACACTTGCGTAGGTACTTGTTAGAACGTGACGGCAACAGCGACAAACGATTAGACGCGGTACAATCATAAGCCTACTGATTAGTTACTGTCAATTTTATTTTGGATTTGGAATCTTGATTACAAATTCCATGTTCGAATTAAATTGAAAAAAGTAATCGCCGTATGTTGCCGAAATCCAATAAGAAGTTTGTAGGATTCGTATGTTAAGAATTTCTCTGGTCACAGCTAGATACATCTATGAACGATATATTAATTAAATGTTCACATTTCCGATTTTTCAGAACGTATGTCTAAAGCACAAAGTTCAAAGCCGACTTTCGCTTTATAAAACTTTTAATAATCATATATTTTTCGATTTGAGATTCTAATACCTAATCAGATGAGTATTTATATAAAATCAATAAGTACCTATTTCATTACCTCCACTTTAGGAAAATATTATCGTGACACCACATAGTTTACTCAAGTACGTACCTACCTATATTCTTAACTGTAAAGGTGGGTTTACACCAAACGAGCGAATGCTCATTCTATCCCCACTCTACGAAATTCGTTCGTTACACAAAACGTTATTCGCCGAAATTCGTTGATTTCGTAGAGTGGGGGATAGAATTAGCATTCGCTCGTTTGGTGTAAACCCACCTTTAGATGTAACTACAGGGCCTTGAAAGAAAACTAGACAAATTTTCAATTTATACTTGATAGGTAATTTATTTTTATCTGTAAGCCTTATTATCTGATATTGTTACATGAAATGGCCGTTGTTACCAATATCATTTGACAGGTTATTAGATCGTAATAACTTTCTGCCATTTTCATTGTGATTCGATCAAAGGGACTCCATTTTGCAAAATAAAATATTAAAGGAAATGTAGCGGAATTGCGTTCTGCTTCGAGAGCCGTTTGTACTTGAGCTCAATAGTGCGTCTGCTCTCGACAAATAACGACACGGGACGGAGTTTTACAATAATATCTACAGGATTACACCTGTGAGCTCTTACGTTGTTGGGACGTAGCTATTCTACACCGTGTTTTTATTAATTTCCGTTAAATTGGACAGGTTACTTGGGACATTAATAGGAGTTGCCTGGTATATCGGCTTTTGTCAATTTCGAAAAAATTTTTTTTTTTTGTTTTCATACATAATAATTGTAATGGCAAGTGTGAGAGAACCTTAAGAATAAGATCTCAGGCGACTGACGGCTGCTGACGGCATATGTCAAAAGAAGTAACTATAGGATGTAATAAGGGTTTCAATACACTTGTTCAGTCATTAAACTTATTTTTTTAATAACTCTATAACAGTAAGAGTTAAGACACTAGTTTCTTAGAAAAATTGATTATTTTTGACCTGAATAAGCTTCCCTTTAATTTAACGGAAATCAATAAAAACACGGTGTATACTAAGGAATGAGATAATAATATTTACCTCTCATTTAAACAGTATAACTTCGTCCAACTAATGCCCGCCTTCCACTGAGAACGGAGCGGACTCATTAATGGCTCTGTTTCACGTTCATCGCTCGCTAAGGACTAGTATTCAGTTGATGGCTGCGAGTCACAGCAGCAGTGAAAGTTAGACGGACCCATTAATGACTCCTTTCCGCTCGCAGTGGAAAACGGACATTACACAAGTTGTCATTTCGCCCTTATGTGTCGACTACAGAAGTTTCAGTAGGCATCATAGAAATTCCCATAGTTTTTTATGGGAAACGTATCATACATAAGTACTTTTCCATACTTACCATTCCCATTCAGGCATACAAGTCTACTTATTATCTAATGAGTCAAATAGTTATGTCGTGTACGATTATTACCTACTTTTTTTTATTCAAAAGTAACCATTACAAGTTAATTTGAAGTAAAGCTATTTTTAACCGACTGAAAAAGAGGAGGTTCTCAAATCAACTGTTTTTTTGTGCGATAGATTTTCACATTTTTTTAATCGAACGGGTCATGAACGGGTAAACCCCGAGATGGTCTCGTTTGCACAAAGTTGGGGTCTGATGATGGGATCTTGGAGAAATCGGTTGAAGTCGGTTTTTATAAGTGATTATATATTAGGGTACCCCACCCAAAGTTTGTACCTTTATGTCATGTCGCTACTCTGTAAAACCATGCACTATTGTTTAATCATTTATGTACTATATTTTCCTTTTTTTTTAATGTCACTTAAAATATTCTAGCTGCCTACCTAGTTGTAACGATTGAACGTATGTTCACTAATTGCTTTATGTATACCGAATCAAATTGCGGATTCGTTGAATATGTTAATGAAACAACTTTGCATTGCCGATTACGCTCTTCGATATTTTGCTGGAGGCCCGCGTTCAATCAAACATACAGCGTGTTTAATTTAACCGCAACCAAACGCAGGTTTTAGTCCTTTGAACAATACAGGGTGACATCGGAGACGTGATTAGGTTTTTTTTGAACTCCATTACAACTAGTATCAGAAGGCTTATAATGGTAACGCATCTAATCGGTTGTTGTCATTGCAGTCACGTTTTAACATGTATACAAGTGCGAAAGTGACGCGTAGCACGATCTATACATATAATAAAGCTGAAGAGGGTCGAAAGTCTGTACATGGAAGATATTTACAAAAAAATGATGGAGGAGGTCTTAAAATCGATAATAGATCTCATTTATGTCATTTTTAGAATTTTTGTCTATTTGTCTGTTTGTTGGTTTGTCTGTTTGTCTGTTTATTGCACGGAGCATCACGAGAGAACGGCTGGATAGATTTTAATGAAAACTTCACCGTCGTATTCAGGAGACCTCGGGTCGGGACATAGGATATAAAAAATGGTCAAGTGTGAGTCGGACTTGCAGTAAAAAATTAAAATTACAGTTAAATCAACCTATCTCAAAAAGTATAAGAGATATTTTGATCAAACCAGAAGTCGTTGAAAGAGTTCATTACTATGCATGTGTCGTCATCATCATCATCATATCAGCCGAAAGACATCCACTGCTGAACATAGGCCTCCCCCAAAGATTGCCACAATGACCGGTCCTGTGCCACCCGCATCCAGCGGACTCCTGCATGTGTAAATATGTATGTGTAAATGGAACAAATTACAAAAACTGCGTAAATTATTTTAAGAGACATGACCAATCAATTTACAAGAAACACCTTAAATGTATTAGCCTACAACTATTCAAAAGTATCAGCAGACGCGACGCATTTGCCATAACTATTTGAGCAGGCGCTATAATAATAAGTGAGGACTGCATTCTTCAACCCTCAACAATTTATCAACACCATTTTTCTCAGAACTTTATACCCCGTACTTTAAAATAATTGAACAAGGGCACACTTTCAACGGCTTTAATAGCTGATATCTCCAAAACGATCCGCTTAAAGAAAAAAGTTTCTATAATTTTTGAAGACGTTTCTTTTGATGTCTCATACGCTTACGATTGTGTACAGTCGAGTTCATAAATATATGAGCAAATCCAACGCTTCAAAAATAAATGAGCATACAAAGATACATAATTATTATTATGCATCTGAACAAATTTACCAATCGAAAATATGTGTATGTCGGAGGGACAGCCGAGAAACGGGGGAGCGAATATTTAATTTCTAGTTATCGTACCTACTTACAAAGGTGTATACTATGCATGGACGCACATAATTAAACACAAGGTAAATTACAATCTTTTATTATACTGGTTCACAAATGATAAACCTCTGTCGTGAGAAGAACCAGCAAGAAACTCAGACGGTCTTACATTTTCCAAACTTTAAATAATCACAACAAGTACTCACTTAAAACAAGACTATTTACAACACTTTAAACTGTACTGATAGAAAACGACTGGAGAGTTATAAGCTTGCGTCCATGCATCATTTACTCAACCCTGGAATGCTTTATTCCAAGTCTAAATCAAGAATGAATCCCTGAATACTGCGCTAGTGACCTTTTATACCGTCAACTCACAAAACTACCGTTTCATAGGCGGGTAGATCCCAAAATGACGTTTAATGTCTACCTGCGTGGACCAAGCAAAGAACATCTCAAGCAAAACATTGCTTATCGTTTTCTAGATTTTATCACTCTTAACAAATTAAATGTAAACATTGCAATTAAGACTATTCTTATTGTAAATAAGACTATTCAGACGTTCGATGCCTCGACATGTCGTACACGTCTGCGCCAACTGAAGCATGTCTCCGACATGTACATATTACCTGTCAAAATAATCCCAGCACGGGTCACATTAATATTTAGCAACTGAAAAGTAAAAATTATATAACTATGTGCAATTTCACAAATATCAACGCAAAACCTTTTTCGTATATTTTAACAGTCATCAAAAAAGTCTCTTCGGCTCTCGGTTTGTTAGACTGACAACGTGGGTTAACCCCTCGGGCCATCGGCCCTCGGGATAGTGTGGACTGTAGCCTCGGGACTACGGCCCTCGGTATGTTAAACTGACAGCGTGAGATAACCCCTCGAGCCTTCGGCCCTCGGGATCGCGTGAACTGTGTTCTCGAGCCTACGACCCTCAGGTTCATAGACTGAAAGCGAAGGTTAACCCCTCGGGCCTTCGGCCCTCGGGATCGCGTGAACTGTGTTCCCGAGCCTACGACCCTCAGGTCCATAGACTGAAAGCGAAGGTTAACCCCTCGGGCCTTCGGCCCTCGGGACCGCGTGAACTGTGTCCTCGAGCCTACGACCCTCAGGTTCATAGACTGACAGCGAAGGTTAACCCCTCGTGCCTTCGGCCCTCGGGATCGCGTGAACTGTGTTCTCTAACCTACGACCATCAGGTTCATAGACTGAAAGCGAAGGTTAACCCCTCGGGCATTCCGCCCTCGGGATCGCGTGAACTGTGTTACCGAGCCTACGACCCTCAGGTCCATAGACTGAAAGCGAAGGTTAACCCCTCGGGCCTTCGGCCCTCGGGATCGCGTGAACTGAGTCCTCGAGCCTACGACCCTCAGGTCCATAGACTGACAGCGAAGGTTAACCCCTCGGGCCTTCGGCCCTCGGGATCGCGTGAACTGTGTTCTCGAACCTACGACCCTCAGGTTCATGGACGGACAGGGAAGGTTAACCCCTCGGGCCTTCGGCCCTCGGGATCGCGTGAACTGTGTTCTCGAACCTACGACCCTCAGGTCCATAGACTGACAGCGAAGGTTAACCCCTCGTGCCTTCGGCCCTCGGGATCGCGTGAACTGTGTTCTCGAACCTACGACCCTCAGGTTCATAGACTGACAGCGAAGGTTAACCCCTCGTGCCTTCGGCCCTCGGGATCGCGTGAACTGTGTCCTCGAGCCTACGACCCTCAGGTCCATAGACTGACAGCGAAGGTTAACCCCTCGGGCCTTCGGCCCTCGGGATCGCGTGAACTGTGTTCTCGAACCTACGACCCTCAGGTTCATGGACGGACAGCGAAGGTTAACCCCTCGGGCCTTGGGCCCTCGGGATCGCGTGAACTGTGTTCTCGAACCTACGACCCTCAGGTCCATAGACTGACAGCGAAGGTTAACCCCTCGGGCCTTCGGCCCTCGGGATCGCGTGAACTGTGTTCTCGACCCTACGACCCTCAGGTCCATAGACTGAAAGCGAAGGTTAACCCCTCGGGCCTTCGGCCCTCGGGATCGCGTGAACTGTGTCCTCGAGCCTACGACCCTCAGGTTCATAGACTGACAGCGAAGGTTAACCCCTCGTGCCTTCGACCCTCGGGATCGCGTGAACTGTGTTCTCGAACCTACGACCCTCAGGTTCATAGACTGACAGCGAAGGTTAACGCATCGGGCCTTCGGCCCTCGGGATCGCGTGAACTGTGTCCTCGAGCCTACGACCCTCAGGTCCATAGACTGAAAACGAAGGTTAACCCCTCGGGCCTACGACCCTCAGGTTCATAGACTGACAGCAAAGGTTAACCTCTCGTGCCTTCGGCCCTCGGGATCGCGTGAACTGTGTTCTCGAACCTACGACCCTCAGGTTCATGGACTGACAGCGAAAGTTAACCCCTCGGGCCTTCGGCCCTCGGGATCGCGTGAACTGTGTTCTCGAGCCTACGACCCTCAGGTTCATAGACTGACAGCGAAGGTTAACCCCTCGGGCCTTCGGCCCTCGAGATCGCGTGAACTATGTCCTCGAGCCTACGACCCTCAGGTTCATAGACTGACAGCGAAGGTTAACCCCTCGTGCCTTCGGCCCTCGGGATCGCGTGAACTGTGTTCTCGAGCCTACGACCCTCAGGTTCATAGACTGACAGCGAAGGTTAACCCCTCGTGCCTTCGGCCCTCGGGATCGCGTGAACTGTGTTCTCGAACCTACGACCCTCAGGTCCATAGACTGACAGCGAAGGTTAACCCCTCGGGCCTTCGGCCCTCGGGATCGCGTGAACTGTGTTCTCGAGCCTACGACCCTCAGGTCCATAGACTGAAAGCGAAGGTTAACCCCTCGGGCCTTCGGCCCTCGGGATCGCGTGAACTGTGTCCTCGAGCCTACGACCCTCAGGTCCATAGACTGACAGCGAAGGTTAACCCCTCGGGCCTTCGGCCCTCGGGATCGCGTGAACTATGTTCTCGAACCTACGACCCTCAGGTTCATGGACGGACAGCGAAGGTTAACCCCTCGGGCCTTCGGCCCTCGGGATCGCGTGAACTGTGTTCTCGAACCTACGACCCTCAGGTCCATAGACTGACAGCGAAGGTTAACCCCTCATGCCTTCGGCCCTCGGGATCGCGTGAACTGTGTTCTCGAACCTAGAACCCTCAGGTCCATAGACTGACAGCGAAGGTTAACCCCTCGTGCCTTCGGCCCTCGGGATCGCGTGAACTGTGTTCTCGAACCTACGACCCTCAGGTTCATGGACGGACAGCGAAGGTTAACCCCTCGGGCCTTCGGCCCTCGGGATCGCGTGAACTGTGTTCTCGCGCCTACGACCCTCAGGTCCATAGACTGAAAGCGAAGGTTAACCCCTCGGGCCTTCGGCCCTCGGGATCGCGTGAACTGTGTCCTCGAGCCTACGACCCTCAGGTCCATAGACTGAAAACGAAGGTTAACCCCTCGGGCCTACGACCCTCAGGTTCATAGACTGACAGCAAAGGTTAACCCCTCGTGCCTTCGGCCCTCGGGATCGCGTGAACTGTGTTCTCGAACCTACGACCCTCAGGTTCATGGACTGACAGCGAAGGTTAACCCCTCGGGCCTTCGGCCCTCGGGATCGCGTGAACTGTGTTCTCGAGCCTACGACCCTCAGGTTCATAGACTGACAGCGAAGGTTAACCCCTCGGGCCTTCGGCCCTCGAGATCGCGTGAACTGTGTCCTCGAGCCTACGACCCTCAGGTTCATAGAGTGACAGCGAAGGTTAACCCCTCGTGCCTTCGGCCCTCGGGATCGCGTGAACTGTGTTCTCGAACCTACGACCCTCAGGTTCATGGACGGACAGCGAAGGTTAACCCCTCGGGCCTTCGGCCCTCGGGATCGCGTGAACTGTGTTCTCGAGCCTACGACCCTCAGGTCCATAGACTGAAAGCGAAGGTTAACCCCTCGGGCCTTCGGCCCTCGGGATCGCGTGAACTGTGTTCTCGAACCTACGACCCTCAGGTCCATAGACTGACAGCGAAGGTTTCGACCCTACGACCCTCAGGTCCATAGACTGAAAGCGAAGGTTAACCCCTCGGGCCTTCGGCCCTCGGGATCGCGTGAACTGTGTCCTCGAGCCTACGACCCTCAGGTTCATAGACTGACAGCGAAGGTTAACCCCTCGTGCCTTCGGCCCTCGGGATCGCGTGAACTGTGTTCTCGAACCTACGACCCTCAGGTTCATAGACTGACAGCGAAGGTTAACCCCTCGGGCCTTCGGCCCTCGGGATCGCGTGAACTGTGTCCTCGAGCCTACGACCCTCAGGTCCATAGACTGAAAACGAAGGTTAACCCCTCGGGCCTACGACCCTCAGGTTCATAGACTGACAGCAAAGGTTAACCCCTCGTGCCTTCGGCCCTCGGGATCGCGTGAACTGTGTTCTCGAACCTACGACCCTCAGGTTCATGGACGGACAGCGAAGGTTAACCCCTCGGGCCTTCGGCCCTCGGGATCGCGTGAACTGTGTTCCCGAGCCTACGACCCTCAGGTCCATAGACTGAAAGCGAAGGTTAACCCCTCGGGCCTTCGGCCCTCGGGATCGCGTGAACTGTGTCCTCGAGCCTACGACCCTCAGGTCCATAGACTGACAGCGAAGGTTAACCCCTCGGGCCTTCGGCCCTCGGGATCGCGTGAACTGTGTTCTCGAACCTACGACCCTCAGGTCCATAGACTGACAGCGAAGGTTAACCCCTCGTGCCTTCGGCCCTCGGGATCGCGTGAACTGTGTCCTCGAGCCTACGACCCTCAGGTCCATAGACTGAAAACGAAGGTTAACCCCTCGGGCCTACGACCCTCAGGTTCATAGACTGACAGCAAAGGTTAACCCCTCGTGCCTTCGGCCCTCGGGATCGCGTGAACTGTGTTCTCGAACCTACGACCCTCAGGTTCATGGACTGACAGCGAAGGTTAACCCCTCGGGCCTTCGGCCCTCGGGATCGCGTGAACTGTGTTCTCGAGCCTACGACCCTCAGGTTCATGGACTGACAGCGAAGGTTAACCCCTCGGGCCTTCGGCCCTCGGGATCGCGTGAACTGTGTTCTCGAGCCTACGACCCTCAGGTTCATAGACTGACAGCGAAGGTTAACCCCTCGTGCCTTCGGCCCTCGGGATCGCGTGAACTGTGTTCTCGAACCTACGACCCTCAGGTTCATAGACTGACAGCGAAGGTTAGCCCCTCGGGCCTTCGGCCCTCGGGATCGCGTGAACTGTGTCCTCGAGCCTACGACCCTCAGGTCCATAGACTGAAAACGAAGGTTAACCCCTCGGGCCTACGACCCTCAGGTTCATAGACTGACAGCAAAGGTTAACCCCTCGTGCCTTCGGCCCTCGGGATCGCGTGAACTGTGTTCTCGAACCTACGACCCTCAGGTTCATGGACTGACAGCGAAGGTTAACCCCTCGGGCCTTCGGCCCTCGGGATCGCGTGAACTATGTTCTCGAGCCTACGACCCTCAGGTTCATGGACTGACAGCGAAGGTTAACCCCTCGGGCCTTCGGCCCTCGAGATCGCGTGAACTATGTCCTCGAGCCTACGACCCTCAGGTCCATAGACTGACAGCGAAGGTTAACCCCTCGGGCCTTCGGCCCTCGGGATCGCGTGAACTATGTTCTCGAACCTACGACCCTCAGGTTCATGGACGGACAGCGAAGGTTAACCCCTCGGGCCTTCGGCCCTCGGGATCGCGTGAACTGTGTCCTCGAGCCTACGACCCTCAGGTCCATAGACTGACAGCGAAGGTTAACCCCTCGGGCCTTCGGCCCTCGGGATCGCGTGAACTGTGTCCTCGAGCCTACGACCCTCAGGTCCATAGACTGAAAACGAAGGTTAACCCCTCGGGCCTACGACCCTCAGGTTCATAGACTGACAGCAAAGGTTAACCCCTCGTGCCTTCGGCCCTCGGGATCGCGTGAACTGTGTTCTCGAACCTACGACCCTCAGGTTCATGGACTGACAGCGAAAGTTAACCCCTCGGGCCTTCGGCCCTCGGGATCGCGTGAACTGTGTTCTCGAGCCTACGACCCTCAGGTTCATAGACTGACAGCGAAGGTTAACCCCTCGGGCCTTCGGCCCTCGAGATCGCGTGAACTATGTCCTCGAGCCTACGACCCTCAGGTTCATAGACTGACAGCGAAGGTTAACCCCTCGTGCCTTCGGCCCTCGGGATCGCGTGAACTGTGTTCTCGAACCTACGACCCTCAGGTTCATGGACGGACAGCGAAGGTTAACCCCTCGGGCCTTCGGCCCTCGGGATCGCGTGAACTGTGTTCCCGAACCTACGACCCTCAGGTCCATAGACTGACAGCGAAGGTTAACCCCTCGTGCCTTCGGCCCTCGGGATCGCGTGAACTGTGTTCTCGAACCTACGACCCTCAGGTTCATAGACTGACAGCGAAGGTTAACCCCTCGGGCCTTCGGCCCTCGGGATCGCGTGAACTGTGTCCTCGAGCCTACGACCCTCAGGTCCATAGACTGAAAACGAAGGTTAACCCCTCGGGCCTACGACCCTCAGGTTCATAGACTGACAGCAAAGGTTAACCCCTCGTGCCTTCGGCCCTCGGGATCGCGTGAACTGTGTTCTCGAACCTACGACCCTCAGGTTCATGGACTGACAGCGAAGGTTAACCCCTCGGGCCTTCGGCCCTCGGGATCGCGTGAACTGTGTTCTCGAGCCTACGACCCTCAGGTTCATGGACTGACAGCGAAGGTTAACCCCTCGGGCCTTCGGCCCTCGGGATCGCGTGAACTGTGTTCTCGAGCCTACGACCCTCAGGTTCATAGACTGACAGCGAAGGTTAACCCCTCGTGCCTTCGGCCCTCGGGATCGCGTGAACTGTGTTCTCGAACCTACGACCCTCAGGTTCATAGACTGACAGCGAAGGTTAGCCCCTCGGGCCTTCGGCCCTCGGGATCGCGTGAACTGTGTCCTCGAGCCTACGACCCTCAGGTCCATAGACTGAAAACGAAGGTTAACCCCTCGGGCCTACGACCCTCAGGTTCATAGACTGACAGCAAAGGTTAACCCCTCGTGCCTTCGGCCCTCGGGATCGCGTGAACTGTGTTCTCGAACCTACGACCCTCAGGTTCATGGACTGACAGCGAAGGTTAACCCCTCGGGCCTTCGGCCCTCGGGATCGCGTGAACTATGTTCTCGAGCCTACGACCCTCAGGTTCATGGACTGACAGCGAAGGTTAACCCCTCGGGCCTTCGGCCCTCGAGATCGCGTGAACTGTGTTCTCGAGCCTACGACCCTCAGGTTCATAGACTGACAGCTAAGGTTAACCCCTCGTGCCTTCGGCCCTCGGGATCGCGTGAACTGTGTTCTCGAACCTACGACCCTCAGGTTCATGGACGGACAGCGAAGGTTAACCCCTCGGGCCTTCGGCCCTCGGGATCGCGTGAACTGTGTTCTCGAGCCTACGACCCTCAGGTCCATAGACTGAAAGCGAAGGTTAACCCCTCGGGCCTTCGGCCCTCGGGATCGCGTGAACTGTGTCCTCGAGCCTACGATCCTCAGGTCCATAGACTGACAGCGAAGGTTAACCCCTCGTGCCTTCGGCCCTCGGGATCGCATGAACTGTGTTCTCGAACCTACGACCCTCAGGTTCATGGACGGACAGCGAAGGTTAACCCCTCGGGCCTTCGGCCGTCGGGATCGCGTGAACTGTGTTCTCGAGCCTACGACCCTCAGGTCCATAGACTGAAAGCGAAGGTTAACCCCTCGGGCCTTCGGCCCTCGGGATCGCGTGAACTGTGTCCTCGAGCCTACGACCCTCAGGTCCATAGACTGACAGCGAAGGTTAACCCCTCGGGCCTTCGGCCCTCGGGATCGCGTGAACTATGTTCTCGACCCTACGACCCTCAGGTTCATGGACGGACAGCGAAGGTTAACCCCTCGGGCCTTCGGCCCTCGGGATCGCGTGAACTGTGTTCTCGAACCTACGACCCTCAGGTCCATAGACTGACAGCGAAGGTTAACCCCTCGGGCCTTCGGCCCTCGGGATCGCGTGAACTGTGTTCTCAACCCTACGACCCTCAGGTCCATAGACTGAAAGCGAAGGTTAACCCCTCGGGCCTTCGGCCCTCGGGATCGCGTGAACTGTGTCCTCGAGCCTACGACCCTCAGGTTCATAGACTGACAGCGAAGGTTAACCCCTCGTGCCTTCGGCCCTCGGGATCGCGTGAACTGTGTTCTCGAACCTACGACCCTCAGGTTCATAGACTGACAGCGAAGGTTAACCCCTCGGGCCTTCGGCCCTCGGGATCGCGTGAACTGTGTTCTCGAACCTACGACCCTCAGGTTCATGGACTGACAGCGAAGGTTAACCCCTCGGGCCTTCGGCCCTCGAGATCGCGTGAACTGTGTCCTCGAGCCTACGACCCTCAGGTTCATAGACTGACAGCGAAGGTTAAGCCCTCGTGCCTTCGGCCCTCGGGATCGCGTGAACTGTGTTCTCGAACCTACGACCCTCAGGTTCATAGACTGACAGCGAAGGTTAACCCCTCGTGCCTTCGGCCCTCGGGATCGCGTGAACTGTGTCCTCGAGCCTACGACCCTCAGGTCCATAGACTGACTCCTTACTCTGTATATTTGACATGTATTTTTATTGTTTCTGTGATTGGGTCGGCCCTCCTGCTGCAAGGCCGAATTACTTGGCCCCTGGAGTGGGTTTCCGGGCCTTCAACCCTCTGCTGGATCGGCCTTCTTCCTCCCAACCTAAAGTTCGCCCTTCGGGCTTGCTGAACTACTCGGGATTTAAACTTTTCGCCCCAGCACACCTGCCATCTTAGATTATTTTCCAACTGTTTTCGAATATTACTCTTTTGGGTTCCTCGACTCAAACCCTGGCGATAGGTTTTTGCATACACTGCACTGACGCTTACTGCCACACATTTAGCAACTGAAGTCCTCCCGTTAACTTAGGGTAATCCATGCTATGATGATGACTTTTATGATGCTCTCAAGCCTCATCTTAATTTTTACCCTCAACTCCTTACTTACATACGCTATGCTTATGCTTTTTAGAATACGTATAATTTTGGCGTTTTGAAATACGACTATCATTTTGTTTGCTGAGGGAAACCACATTATTTTACTACCTTTAGAGATATCAACATTTGAGTAGTATTTGGAAGTTAACCTCAAACGATAGGTATTACCTAAACCATTTATTTCATTGTGTATGATATTAATTTCTTTGCTACACCGAACACAATACGTTTGTAACTTGGCTGTTAATCTGATATCTTATCACAATTTAAAGGACCAATTCTAAAATGAACAAAAAATGTACAACACAGATCACCGAACACCACGCGTGCGAAGTCGCGGGCACAGCTAGTAAATAGATAAAACGAAACCATCACAAGCCACCTGAATGCCCCGGGTATACGTATTAAAAATTCTCCTTTGTTAAATTATATTGTTTGTCATTTATTTCACTTTTAAAGGTGATACGAGTATTGAGAATATAAAAGCATTCTTGAGATATTTGAGATGATAAAATAAGTAGATTTATTTTTTATGTGCGATAAATGGTAAAATATGAAGTGTACAGTCATGTGGGGTAAACGTACGCAGAGGGTTAGTGTACGCAGTCTTATACATTCTAAAATACCTACAATGTGATTGCGTAGGTACACTTATTTATTACACACTGCGAACGTTTACCTGACGTGACTCTAATACTAATTTGTGAGCAATTGGTTTGCTGTGTTTTAGTATACAAATTAATTCATGAAATATTTTTAGTGTATCGGAATAATTTCATGATGCAAGTGATTTTAATAATACTCGGTCGTTGGTTATTGGTTAGTCATGTTACGAGAAGTTACAATAAAATCCTTTGAAGCCTCAAAATCTATCGAACTTGAATAATCAGCAAATTTAAAACTGACTCATCGAGTATATTGTTTTGCAACGAGGGATTTCGATATTTGAACATCGGCCAAGGAGCTACCTATGCTGCGGACAGACGGACAGACGGACATGTCGAAACTATAAGGGTTCCGTTT
The DNA here is from genome assembly GCA_025490895.1 of Thaumatotibia leucotreta. Taxonomy (NCBI): domain Eukaryota; kingdom Metazoa; phylum Arthropoda; class Insecta; order Lepidoptera; family Tortricidae; genus Thaumatotibia; species Thaumatotibia leucotreta. The sequence goes on from JALPQI010021738.1 coordinate 16,440, forward strand.
TTGCCATTTTGGATACGGAACCCTAAAACTGAATATCGGATACACGATTCTCGGAGATACCAAGTAACATACATACATACAACAAAAAATTGTCGTATTGAGAACCATCTCCTTATTCGAGTCAAAACTTTGTGAAATGGCGTATATTCTCTAAATAAACTAGGTATATATGTATTATAAAAAGTCGTTGAAAAGACATGCTTCGCTTGCATTCACGACCTCGGTTTTACTCTAACAATATTAAATGATCCTGGTCTGCAGTCTCCTTGAATTATTCATAAGTATAAACTGACAAGAATCGTTTTAGACTGAGCAAAATAAAATACCACAATATTGTTTACAATTTCAAGTCGAATCATAATTTCTTATACATAGACATAAATAGAAGTATCTACAATAAGTACCAATATTATTCAGTGTATTTACTATGTTCAATATAAAATGATATCGGAGCGGAGCTGCCTCGGTGCTCACAAATATCTGAGCAGTAGGCTTAGGTCAGCTTGGAGGGAGCATCGTAGTAGAATGTATTACGATCCCAAGATGCTCCCCATAACGGAAGAGAGGGCAACGTCGCAGGGGAGTTTAGGAGCATTCCATGGGCTGTCCCGTACAAACGCGTGTATATTTTAATAATTTGATTTTTTTTCTGAGTTATTCGTTATTACATGTATTTTTGAGTAATTTTTGATTCCTTTAGTGACGAAAGAGAACTTCGATATACCCACAATTTTGAGAAAAACCGTGTTCGTACGGGACATCGGTGGACTTTTTCGTGGAATGCACCTTTAGTGGGTATTCTTTTCCTTGGAGGAGCGAGCCCCACATACCATCATGGGCTCCCCCAGCCCGTGTTGATGATGCGTAAATGCATTCTCCCCTGCGTCACCAAAAAAAGGCTTAGGCCAGCCGTACACCTGTAAGTTCTTACGTAAGTTATTGGGACCGGGCTATACTAAGGAATGAGATAGTGATATTCACCTTTCATTCCTTAGTGGTAGATAGTGATATTCACCTCTCACTCCTTAGTATAGCTCCGTGTTACTGACCTACCTACCTAGTGTTGTTCAGTCATTAAATTTATTTTTTTAATAACTCAACTCATTTTTTTTAGTAACTCCCTTTCTGATTCCGGTTTGATAATAAATAACAGAATTAAACTAAACACGAAATCTTCCTTCGTCTATTAATTATCATTGATTTTAGAAAGATGTAGAGGTAAAACAAGGGATAACATGGAAAACTGCAACAAATATTTTAAATACAGTATTTATTACTAGTATTTACATTAATTATAGGATACTACCAATAGAATTGTATAATAAATATTAGAATTCGCATACAAGCTACGTCCAGCTTGATGCAAGCATTTAATAAATAAATAATAAATGTGGATCGGATTTTTTTCTTATTATTCATTAATTATTTAAATGTTTACTTAAATTTATTGTTCCTAAGGCTTCTTTTAATATGGCGTGCCATCAAACTCTGCCTCATTTATCATATCGTCGGAAAGCTCTATACTCCTTCCATGTCGCCCTCTGCCACCGAGCCTATCCCATGGATTCGTTTTAACATTGGGATTCCAGTTCGGAATTATTACGTCACGATGGGTTGGCTTTTTCGGTAAGCCATCAATATGAATATCCCTAGCAACTCTCTCATGTGGGAAATCTACCAATTCAGCGTCGTTAATATCCTCAGTAAAATCTATACTTCTTCCATGTCTCCCTCTTCCACCCAGCCTATTCCATGGATTCGTTTTAACATTGGGATTCCAGTTCGGAATGATTACGTCACGATGGGTTGGCTTTTTCGGTAAGCCATCAATATGAATATCCCTAGCAATCCTCTCATGTGAGAAATCTTCGAATTCAACACTATCAACATCATCAGTAAAATCTACACTCCTTCTATGGCGTCCTCTCCCGCCAAGACTATTCCAAGGATTCGTTTTGACATGTGGGTTCCAGTTTGGAATTATCACATCACGGTGTGTGGGCTTCCTTATTCCAGGGATTTGAATGTCACGGGCAGTTCTAGCATATATGGGGATGCGAGGTACTGGTGCAGGAAATGTTGGTCGTGGGTATAAAGGCCTTGGTCTCAGGGGATTGAGATGACCGGGTAATCTGATTTCCCGCGCGTTACGTCTATTGTAACCTGGGTGCGTAGGTCCTGTGTTCCTGCTGCTGCTGGATGTCCTGGGACCTCCTCCGCCGCGCTTGGCGCTGGGTGAATCGAGGCTGCGTGCATTTCGACGGTTATATCCTGGATGCGTAGCTCCAGTATCTCTGCTTCCTGATGAAGTTGAATGACCACCACCTCCGCGTTTCGCACTAGGAGAATCCACACTACGTGCAGACCTGTCCAGTAAAATTTCTTCTTCAAACAAGGGATCAGGCTGATCTTCTGTCGCTATTGGTGTCAGTTCATCTACTTCTCTGACCCGACGTATGATGATTGGCTTCCGATGTGTTGGTGGTCTATATGTTGGCTGAATGAACCTCTGACTGGTTGTCTCAGCCACAAATATAACCAGGATGACTCCCAGCAATAGCACTCCTTTCAACATGTTGGGTTGCGTGCAGTTCAAATGATAAACTCAAACTAATTAATATAATCCGATACTCACTATTTATATGGCAGCTTAAGGAAACATGGGTTCTTTCCCGGCGGTTAAGATATTGTAAAGGGGACGGCCTGAAGTGTATTCGTTTGTTTAGTTTACAAGCGAGAAGCAGTATCGCATGACCTACGTCACCTATGTGACCGAGATGGTTTCTTTGTTTATCTGTAGGCAGAGCGTGACTCATACTTCGCCGGGACTTTTTAATTATTTGAATAATGGTTAAACAGATTATAACATCAGATCATAGTCGCAGTTAAGTAAATTTGAGGAACAGAAATGGGTTAATCACATTCCTTCTAAGTAGGTACCTTAGAAAATACGCCCAACAGCATGTCGGGCTACGCTCATGAAGGGGATCCATAACTGCCTATTCCTCACATTAAACTGAATTCAAACTTACAGATTTTTTAACAGTGAGGCCAAAATTATTCCATAATAAAAAGTCAAGTCGTTATTTACTTTAGATATGTGTATAAAAATACACATTAGGTACATTATCATACAATGTCATTACCGACATCGCAGACGTATATTTTAATAAAACCCTCTTTTCCCTTTTAACTAAGTTTATGTAATGAGAACAGTTCCTACGGGATTTTTATCAAGAAACCCGATTCGAAGTTTTAATATCATGATTTTATATAATATAAGTATCTATTATCTTATTGGTACCTCTAGAGAGACTTTACATAATCTAGTAGTACTTATAGAGTAGATGTAGACGCAATATTGCCAAATTTTGAATTTTTAGGGGTAAACTTAATGCTCAGAAATTGTTTTGTTTTCGCTCGTGTGCTGGAATGAATTTTCATAGTAACTACTAACTATCTACTTTTCCTCAAGGTCTGGTTGGTACTGCCGAGATTGTCTGGTTTTCCTCGCATAATGCATTCCATTGAAATATTGTATGAGACACTTGTTGAAATGTAGGCTTTCCACACTTGTGCCATAAATAACTATTTTTTTTGTGTAGGTAACATGTTTAATGCACGCTACTTTAAACAGGTGTACCTATTATTATAGATACATATTGTTTTGAAAAGATAACTCCCGCTGTGTTTCTTACTGGATCTTCTCAGGTCATCAGTGGTGTAGAGTTAGAACCAGTAAGTAGTAGTTTTTTTTAATTTTGCTAACTGTTCAAAAGTGCTTATTACTAGGCTTACTTAAATAAAAGAATCGTTTCATTAGATTTGATTTGATATACTTGGGTAAATCGACTTTTTTTCTTATATTGTTATATCTTATTATTATATCTTTCTGTTATTGTTATAGTTACCTAGTTTACCTACGGTCACCTGAGTCACGCTGGTTTTATGCAAAACTATACGTAGTTCATTAAATTTGTGTAGGTGGACTAGTTGGCCCCATAAATAAACGGCTTATTAACACAGAAAAATGCATGCTTGCATAGTCTAAGTAGCATAATTTTGCATATACCTAACCAGTGTGACTCAGGTGACCGTAACTATAGCAATAATAGACAAAAAAAGTTGATTTACCCAAGTATATCAAATGCAGATTACTGCATAATATAATTATATATATGATGAATTATACATATTTTTGATAATACCTAAACATCAGTTTATTATGAGTTTATTATCAAAAATTGTAGTTTGAGTTGTATTTGCCTCAAGTCAAGGGATTAAATTAGCAGTGTAATGTTTCCTTACTAAGCCATGATGGTCTTTAGTTCATGTATAACTAGGTACAGGGTGTCTCTGACAGTATGGTTCCCATTAGGTAAACGTATGTACCTATGTTCTGTAACATTACAAACAAAGTGTGGCGATTAGCTTAATCTACCTACACTGGCTATATACATAAAATCCTCTGATCATCAACTATGAATCTTGGAGAAATCGGTTGAAGTCGGTTTTTTTTATTTGGTGATCATTGGTTACAATGTTACTTCAAAATCTGACATGCTACCACCGAGAGACATGGCTTTAAGAGTGTCAGGTATTTGTTCCACTAAATATAAATAACTAAACATAAAAGTTATGGGTTCGGGACATACCCCGGTCTCACGCGTTCCTGGTAAGTAATAAAAGAAACATTCTTCCTCGTAACAGGAAAACATGAAATTATACTAATATATAATATTTAATATTTTACTTACTTGCACAGACCAACCACTAGGGGTTTTTCTGTTCCTACTTGTTACCAAAATTTACAGAGCTTATTAAATACGAATATACTATTCTTAAGCAGAAAACAAAAAACATGCAAACAAATCGCACACATAGAGATCAAAATAGTATTAACTCAAAATATATATATTTTTTAGTTAAGGGTATATTTTTTTGAGATCTACGAACTTTGTAGATCACGAATAATTATACTCTTAGGCACTGGTCTCACCGCGAGCTACTAAGATCATAAAAGAGATACGGCGATACTCGCCCAGCTATCAGGGGCCTATTTCTCGTACCTTATTAGACTAGTAATATTAGTCCATGGGCTAATATTTTTTACAAGTTTACAAATTTGCGTTTCTCGAAGCCACTCTAATAAAATATTTGTTATTAGTTACCAACTAATAAATATTAGCTAATATTATTAGTCCTAATTTGGTTTTGGTTTCTCGAATACAAAGAAAAATAACTACACTTGTAAAATACACTGATAAATCTATTAGTCGCCGAAGCTTGGTAAAAAATATTAGTCCAAGATATTAGCGTGTATTTATCACAGTTAACTAAAGAAAATTATAAAATCTGGAAGGATTCGGATGAGAAATAATTAAAATTGTTAATTCCTCCCATTTTTACGTTTATCTATTTAGGTTAACGTGTCCGAAAAGCTTCCAAATAAAATATCTCTGCCTTCCAATATATTCCTCAAAACCATCAACTTCATATCCATTCTTAATAAATTAAAATATTTTATTTTAACATGATTTAAACTAAACAAACAATTTGCTTTTTACCGCCAATGTTTAAATTTTTTTTAATTATGTAATAAGGCATGGGTAATACCCCAATCAGCCAAGTTGGACTAATATTTTTTATTAGTTTACCAATATTAGTTACCAGTCTAATAATTATTTTCGAGAAACAGAAAATATTAGGACTTGTAAAATTTTCACTAGTAACTAATAACTAATATACTTGTAAACTAATAAGTACGAGAAATAGGCCCCAGCTATCACCGCCGGGCGAGTATTGCCGTGTCTCTTTTGTTTAGACGAGAGTGCGTACCTATCTTTTGTTCGTGTTTATAGCCGATAGTTCATAGCTTAGTAGCTCGCGGTGAGACCAGTGCCTTAGCTAAAAATAGATAAATTTTGAGTTAATACTGTTTTGATCTAGGTGTGCGAATTAATCTCTATTAGGTATTTGAGTGATTTTATTTAAAAACATGAATGTCTATGATAATTACTAAGCAACGTGCATTAACTTCTTTAAGTTTTTGTGTATACTTGGTGAAAAGTTAATGGTTGTCCATTTCATATACAATTTTAATTTGCCGCCTCTTTCTACTGTCAATTTAGACGGACTGTCAAGTTAGTTGAAATTGGCAGTAAGGCTTGTCAGCTGCCGTGTAATACAGGCTGAACTGAACGCAGAGTTAAATTGCTTTTCTAATTTTTCTATGGTAACCCAGGAGCTGTCAAATCGCGTATGAAATTGATTTGTTGATGGTTCTTAGAAGTTGCATTATTTAAATTTACAAAATAAAAATAATGCCAGAAGTCCTGCTTAGATACTAAATTTAAGCACAATTTAACTATTGCTGGCATTCAAAAATCGTCACAATGGGTGACAGTCAAAACGGCTTCGGTAAGCCTTGTGTATTGTTTATTTTTCGAATTATATTACCTGCTGGGTGTGGATTACAGTAATCTGAGAAATACGTAAATACAATTGTTTTACAGAGGACAATGAGATGCTCCAAGCCTTGTACGACTTCGAAGCGACGTTGGCCAAAACGTTGAGCTTCACAGAGGGAGAATTTTTCTATCTGCAGCAACAAA
>JALPQI010021739.1:0-17061 GCA_025490895.1 Thaumatotibia leucotreta
CATCACTATCACTCAACGTTCCATTTTCGGTTTTTTATAAGGGCGAGTTCGCGCGCTTTCGGTCAGACAGCCCGGAGTGCGGACTATAAAAGACCTTTTTATTTTTTTTAAAGCGATGCGTCCGCTCGCGAGGCTTGGGAAATCGGAAGTAACAGCCGCGCCGCGAATGACTTCCTTTTCACTTTCTTGCCTTATTTCCCTGTTATGTGGCCATACTGATTTAGTATAATTATTTAATGGCTTTTAACATTGCCTGTGAAATTATAACGATGTTGGTAAATCACTTTCTTTTTTATTTCCTTAACAATGTGGTTTTAGTGTGCGTGATGTGTTTAATTTTGATTTAAATGGTTAATTTATTATCCGTTTCAAAAGTTACATAACAATAGGTACTGCGCTGTACGCGCAACTACATTTTTTTTAACTTTTTTTACAACTACGATGAACTTTGAAAATAATGATATACATAAATACTGGCTGTAATTGAAAGAATTAAATTAAAATTTACTGTTTTTTTAAGTTTTTTATAACATTTCTTAGTTTTTGTCAGAGTAACCCTCGAATCATGCTTATTTCAATAAATTATACCTACTTAGCTACCTATACCTACCTACGAAGCAAAAAATCGATAAGAAGAATGGTGTAAAAATAAGTTTTATTTTTACTTTTGTTCACTATAATTTTTAACTCAGGAAAGACTTTAAAATTATAGTCTTATACTCAGTCATGAATAAAAACTGTTCCCTTTAATCGATGGTAAATACACGGTGTACCATATTACTAAAAAGACAATAAATCCATTTCCTTTTCACTAATACCATAGAACCTTTGTGAAATTGGCCTCCTTCCGGGCAATTTCTTTGGCCCTATCAAATTAGCTGTCAATTTTACGCAATTTTAACCGAAAAATAACCTTAACGAATGTCATTAACGACAAACGATTCTCTACCGTACAACATGCCCAAAAAGATCAACTCACAATACAACAACAAATAACAAAATTAAGTCATCAAGTGACAATTTAGTCGAATCAAAGTGGCGTCTTCCTTTACAAAGATAAAGTTGAATTTCGAAGTGTATTCTAACGGATTTTGAGACGTTTTGAAGTTCGATATTCAACTGTTTTGGAAAGCTAAGCGAAAGTTGGCGCCTGAGACGTCAAAAGTCGACTTTTGTTAGATTTGTTTTGAATTAGACTTTACTGTTTACATGTAAGGTTGAATTTTGAGGATATAAGTTTAGTTTTACCTATGCTTTGTTGCGACTTGAATTGTACTTTAGATGTTAATGAGGAAGGTTTAATTTTGAATTGATATATCCTTACAGTTATGGTAGAGTGGTAAAATAGTGTTAATTCGAGTGATATATGCCTGTGCACTTAGATGAATAACGTTAGGTATTTTTTACTTTCAGGTTGTAATTACAAGGTTTTTAAGAGTAGTTTGAATCGTTTCGATATACATAAATGGCGTCAGGTGAGAAAAAATGAAAAAGGCTCTCGTTTTTTTGCCATCAAAAAAACGAGAGCCTTTTTTTAGACACTAGACACTAGAAATATTAGACTGGATTGCAAAAAAAGTCATATTAGGTAGTTAATTTTGTGTGACAACAATTAAGAAAGGGCGATTAATTCAAATTTTCTATGATTGATAAATAATACATTTGTCATGTAAGTACTAATACTATTAATGCCCCAAAATAAGTAAAATGAAAAAAAAAAAATTACGAACCTTTATCTTTTAATTTTTTTTTTTTTATCGACCAACCAACGTCATCCATCTTCGGCGTTGTTAAAATCATTTTTTTTTCTTGAGTAAATGTCGTCCAATATCGTCCTCACTTAATTCTCCTGATAATAAATTTCATTACCTATCGAATAACACTATTCGTGCACTTAACTAGAGTCTGGCTAACGAAAGCTGAGAATGAGAAATGGCGGCAAATTAATAAAATATAGAGTATGGTATCACTGGGTTGCACCCCGAAAATCAGTCTTGATACTTGTAATATATTTAAAACTTAAAATTATTTTGTTAAATTACCTGTATTTATTACAATCCAAATTATTATATTAAATATATGTACATAACGTAGCTGTTCCATGCAACTTTGTCTGCATGACACAATGCAATAAATATGATGTAGTTATTGTAGGTACCTACTACTCTAAATGATGACCCATGTTATTAAATGGATCCCATATCAAATTTTAAGCAAATCTGTTTAGTTATTTTCAAGTTATATCATAAATTCGACAACAAAACACTCTGTGTAAACACTCATGTTTTTCCTTTTAAGCGATGATTTTCTCCTCTTGTTTTTCTTTATATTTAGTTATTATAGTACGCAGCAGCTTACGAACATTAGTTTTCATAGTATTTTTCATCATAAACACCTTAAAACGTTGCAATTGTGGAAAGCGAGCAATGGGTGTCAAGTCGAACGAAAGACAGAACATGACGTTTGACAATTCAGCTTGTGATGCCATATGAAAAGTTCCGTAAAAAACTCATTCTCAGCTTTCGTTAGCCAGACTCTAGTACCTATTTGAACTAGTAGGACGATATTTAAAACGTCATCTTTTGATTTTCTCTGCTGGAGATAATAAATCATCTTCAAATAGGTCAAAGACAAGCCGAAATAAATAAAATATGTAAACTATGTAACGGCTACGTAACGAACAGAAATCGAAAGTGATTTAAATTCGGAACGCGTCAGACAAAATAATAACGGCCAATACTATTCCACTAGCTTACCCATCGCAGGCGCATAGTAGTTAGTGACCAAAACCAGCTGGCCTACCATCAACTCCGGAGTTCGCAAATGTCTCTGTCACACCAACGAAGGCGTCATTAGAATGAAAGAGATAAATCCTCAGAATTTGGGGACCTATAAGTTAAAAGCTAAAGTTACGTCGTAGGTAAATATTAAGTCAAATATTTCAGCAAGACATGGGTCGCGTTTTATAAAGTTACAATTTTGCTGTTTGCCTCTCCTTCTAGCCAATACGTGCGTGCGTTATCCCCACGATACAGGCAATGCCCAGTGTGGGGTTCACTGAAATGTCATTTTTGTGTTTTTGTTTTTTCGGTAAATAAATGTATTGTAATTTTTATATTTTTTAATTTCTAATTGTAAAATGTAACTTTATAAAACGCGACCTGGTATTCCGGGGTAATCAACATAGATAACTAGAGATAATCGCGTTTCAGAGGCCCTACCGAACGAAGTGTTGCCTCCCTGTCACACTTATGCATAAATTCACGAGTGCGAGAGAGAGCACTTCGTTCGTAATTCGCGATAGGGCCTCAAGTATATCCTCACTGTCGGATTGGTTCAAGTCAAGGGATTTTTGTTTTACTAGGGTACTTATACCAGAATTTCATAAGAAAAAGCCAATAAATCTATTTTCTAATACAATAATGTAATAGCTTTGATGCATTATTCGCATTAAAATTTAGTAGTTCCTCTATGTGTAAAATTTTTTTGGGTACCTAGTAAAAAAATATGAGGGGTCCACGGAAAAATCATGTCCAGTGCCTAAAAAAATCAGGGCAAATTCACTCACACCTTATTCTGTTCAAAATAAGGTGGTTTTTTCTTCTGTAATTTGAGTTAACTAGACCATGTTCTTTTCGTGGACCCTTCATATTCGAATACCTCATGCTGTATTCGAATAGTAAAATCGACCAAATACCAATACGAATTTTTCGAATATCCGAATTGGAAACCCTACCTGTTGGTAAGCAGTAGCATACGTATGTCACACATGGGCATACAAGATCATATGGATCTAGAGGATTAATTAAACTGGTTTTTAAAGTCACACTTGTAAAGCTTTAGGAATCGTTTGTCAGCTGATTCACTGTTCACTTTCGCTCGCGAATTCTTACCTTCAGATAGTCATATACATCGATGCGGAAAAGGTGGTCATAAATATGTGAACGAATTTATTGTCATGACGGTATCGTTATGATTTTTTTTTAAGTGACGAAGGTAGACAACTGAGCTCTCAGCCTACCTGATGGAAAGCAGGAACTGAGGGCTATGGATATTAGCGATCAGAAAATCGCCTATGCACTGCCTAGCCTGAGGACTTAGATGGATTGCGTCTATCTGTACCAGTAATTACTCCGGCTATCTTACCCCCAAACAGAAACACAGAAGTGCAAACACTGCTATATAGCGGCAGGTTAACGGGTAAGACGGTGGTAGCCATCCGGGAGGACTCTGCACGAGGTCCTACCACCAGCAAAAATTATGTTATTTGCCTAGTTAAAATCAAGGAAATTACAATACAATGGGATATTAAATTAGATTTCACTTATCCTGTAAAGTTTACAGAATAAGTAAAATCTAATTTAATTGAAATCAGCGTGTTTATGTATTCAGACCAAACGAGCATTCGCTATTCTAACACCCTACTCTACGAAATTCGACAGTTACACAAAACGTGATTCGTTGATTAGGTACTATTAGAGTGGGGGATAGAATAGCGAATGCTCGTTTGGTCTGAATGCACCTTTACTCGTACATGAAACCCGTGCCGTATTCTTTAACCGAGAGTTAAGTACTTATTTTTATTTATCGTACATTATTTTAGTCTCAAAATAACTATCATTTAACAGGTTTTTATTGAAATTCGTACAATATCCGATCTCTTTGTACATAAACAAAGAGATCGGATATTAACATAATGCACAAACATTATGCGTAAGTAATTATGTTTAATTTGCGCACCTAATTAAAATAGCATTAGTAGAAAATGAGATTTATTCCACATGACAGTATATCATGATCGAATGAGAATGATAATTGGTGAGATAAAATTAGAATTGTTCGAATGATTTCGGATGTGCAATTAATTAACATTTTTCTACTCATCGACTGTAATGTTTTCTGAATTAAGATTATGTAAAGAAAATTATAATAATATAATTTACACCGATTCGCTAATGAACTCATGATACAACTCTGTAGACAACTATAATGAATTTGACCAATCGCGTGCCAGCAAAAAAGACATCAACGAGCGGCCACTATAGCATCTGCACTTCGTTTCGGCATATTTATTACATTATTTAGATTTGTTTATTATTTTTACTGTCTCGTACAAAAAGTATTACATTATTATATGTTTTTGGGTATAATTTTATTTAAGTTTATAATTTAAAATTACTTTTACTAATTTATTTTGTTAAGGTTCAATATTATTGTTAAGAATTTATTGTTTTCAATTATTAAACCTTCAATCATACAACAAATTACTTTTCATCTGTTAGGTCGGGTGGTGACGGCAGTATTTGTCACCACCCCAACTCTTTCCGTTGGTCGCAAGAGTCGACAAAGAAGTTTCACGAAAAACGATTTTGATAAAAAGAAAAACTGCATTCTTATATTTCAAATAAAAACTATACCCAGCTGAGGAATGGAACCCGGTTGTTTTGAAAGAATAAACTTACATTATTTCTATTTATATATAGAAAAACCCCAGTGTACGCAGTTTTCCTTGATCTGTCAAAAGCCTTTGACCTTGTCGCTTACGACAAACTATGGAAAAAACTAAGTGCTGAGACGAGTGTACCTAGAGAATTAGTATCCCTGTTCAGGCACTGGTATAGCAATCAGACCAATTGTGTGAGATGGGCACGCTCTTTCTCGGATGAGTATAGGTTGGAGTGCGGGGTGCGGCAGGGGGGGTTGACGTCTCCCACGCTCTTCAACCTGTATGTCAACGCGCTTATCGAGGAGCTCTGCGGCACGGGTGTGGGATGCCATATAAATGGAGTCTGTGTAAATAATATTAGTTACGCAGACGATATGGTGCTGCTGTGCCCCTCGAATGGCGCACTGAGAAAACTGCTCAGTATCTGTGAATCCTATGCGGTGAACAATGGACTCAAATACAATGCTCAGAAGAGCGAGCTCATGATTTTCAAACCGGATAACACTCGCTATACGGATGATCCTGATTTTTTTCTTACAGGCGTAAAATTACGGAGAGTGGACAAATTTAAGTACTTGGGTCACTGGGTCACCGCGGATCAAAAAGATAATTTTGACATTGAAAGGGAGCGCAGGGCGCTGTCTGTCAGATGCAACATGTTGGCTCGTAGGTTTGCAAAATGTACTGAGTCAGTAAAAGTCACGCTCTTCAAAGCATACTGCCAGTCGTTCTATACATGCAGCCTATGGGTTAACCATACGCAGAAGGCATACAACGACCTGCGGATACAGTACAACAACGCGTACAGAGCGTTGTTGCGGCTGCCACGTCATTGCAGCGCCTCCGCGATGTTCGCGGAGACTGACACGGCGGGTTTCGCCGCCATCATGCGCGCGCGCTGCGCCTCCATGCTACAGCGGGTGCGTGACAGCCGCAACATGCTCCTGCGCGCTGTTGCTGATAGGTGGGATTCGCCATTCTTGAAGCGGTGGATCGGGCTTCATGCCCTTAAATAATGATGTTTTTATTTTTAGTTTAATTTAGTTTACTTTATATTGTTTTCCTTTAACACTACTTCTAAGCACATATATTTTACTAACATAATATGGATCATTGGTCTGAAAATAAACGTTTATTATTATTATTCCTCTTTATTTATTATGTGTCTCGGGTTAGGTGTTTTACAATATGATTATAAAAGTAAAATACAATACAACATACAAAAAAAGATACAAAACATATAAACACATTATAAAAAACCTAACCTAGAGGGCCGCCGGCAGCGGAGCGGGCCCAAGCTGCCGGTGGTTAGGGCTACAGGGAGAGGAACCGCCGGACTATGCGCGCCGTGTCCAGGATTACCGCCTTCTGCATCTGACCCTTGATCCAACCACCTAGCGAGAGCCTCTTGAGGTGTTGATCGAGGCTCTTCGCTATGAGACCATTCGCAGAAACAACTATCGGCACAATGATCGCCGAATCAACGTCCCACATGTCGGTTACCTCGTGAGCCAAGTCAAGGTACTTACTGGCTTTGTCCTTCTCGGCCTTCACGAGGTTCTCGTCATGGGGGACGGTGATGTCGATGAGCATTGCCCGGCGTTGCGATCGATCTATCAGCACGATATCAGGCTTATTGGCTACAATAGTCCTGTCGGTGATGATAGATCGATCCCAATAGAGCGTGGCACGACCATTTTCGAGAACTGCCGCAGGTGTGTACTTATAGTAAGGCACTTCGAAGCCCACGAGGCCGTATTGAAGAGCAAGCTGCTGGTGTATAATCCTGGCTACGAGGTTGTGTCTGTGCAAGTACTCGGTGTTAACAATCTGAGAACAACCGGAAATAATATGCCTGAGTGACTCACCGGGACGGCGGCATGCCCGACAAATGTCGACCGTACCGTCCTTCAGGATATATTTCCGGTAGTTATTCGTCATGATAACCTCGTCAGCAATTGCACAGGCAAAACCCTCGGTTTCTCCGAAGAGGTCCCCGAATCGTAGCCAGTTCACCGACGCGAGCAGATCTACGTCAGGTCCTGTGAGGGCCCTGTAGAACCGCCCGTGTAGCTCCTTGCTCTTCCATACCGCCTTGCGGTCCTCGGTGCTTAGCACCACAGGTCTGCGCCAGTTCTCTTTTGCCAAGGAGAGCGGCGTGAGGTTCCGGTCTACTGCCACCACATCTCGATGCATCCCGCACTCATTGTTAAGAAAATAGTTTCTAAGATTGTACACCTCGCGGTTGTGGAGGTCTTTGGCATTTAAGAAGCCGCGGCCTCCACATTTACGCGGGATGTACAATCTCATAACTGATGAGCGCGGGTGTAACATTCGATGTGTGGTAAGCAGTGTACGGACCCTTCGATCCAGGGCGTCCAGCTCGGTCTGAGTCCACCTTAGTATGCCAAAGGAGTATGTGAGTATGGGTATTACCCAGGCGTTGAAGGCGCGCACTTTGTTGCCTCCTGACAAAAGACTGTTAAGTACTTTTGTGAGCCGGCTGAAAAAGCGCTCCTTCACCGCCTGTCTAATTCCCATATCTTCAATACCCAAAGACTGTGACATACCAAGGTATTTATAGGTTTCTGCTTCCGAGATAGATCTGAACGACATTGTCTCAGAAAGCTGTAAATTTGTTGAATTTACTACTTTCCCCCGCTGCACATGCATAACCGCACACTTATCGACACCAAACTCCATTTTGATGGCACTACTGAAAACTTCTGTGGTTCGCAGTAGCTCCAACAAGTCTTGGCTATTTGGCGCAAATAATTTGAGATCATCCATGTACAGAAGGTGAGAAATGACTTCACCCTCTCTCCGAAGCCGGCAACCTAGTCCTGAATCCTTCAGCAGGGTGCTGAGCGGATTCAGAGCTAGGCAGAACCATAAGGGACTCAGACTGTCACCCTGGAATATTCCTCGCTCGATCCTTATAAAGTCCTGCGGACCAGCGGGGCCATCCCCGCCTCCTGGTTGACGAAGGACTGTGGTCCACTGCCTCATACACGCGCCAAGAAAGGATATTAAAGTTGCATTAACTTTATACAGCTCCAAGACCCTTTCCAACCATGAATGAGGCACCGAATCATAGGCCTTCTTGTAGTCAATCCAAGCAGCGGAGAGGGCCCCTTTGTTACGCCGGACTTGCTGGCAAATGGTCATGGTTAGTACCACGGGACCCAACCCTACATCCATTTTGAGCAGGGGCCAAAACATTGTTCGCAACAATGTGCGTGTTAATTTTAACTCTCAAAATGGATGTAAGGAGCTTGTACATTGTGGGCAAGCACGTGATGGGTCGGTAGTTCTTCGCTTCCGTGGTACTACCGGACTTGTAGAGCAGGAAGGTTACTCCAGTTGTTAAGGAAGGTGGCAGGGAACCGCGCTCAAGGGCTTGTTGGAATTGCGTTGCCAATCGTGAGTGCGAGCATCGAAACCATTTTAGCCAGAAGTTGTGCAATCCATCCGGCCCAGGACTTTTCCAGTTCTGAGTCGTGCGGATAGCACAACTTACGTCATCGGGGCTGATGGTAACTGCCCCCATAGGTTCGATGGTCTCGCATTCACGTTCGACAACGGTCATCCATTCACCCTCGGTGTGTCCGACGGGCGCTGACCAGATACTACGCCAGAAATCACTCATAGCAGTAGCATCCGGCAACCGCGCGTCGGACACACGGTAGTCGGTTTCCTCCCACTTTCGGTAAACCTTCCTTTGGTCACTCTGGAAAAGGCGATTCTGCTGGAATCGGTTCACACGCTCTCTGTAGCGGCGAATACGGTTTGCCCATGCATAAACCTTCTGCTTCAGAAAGTCGATGCGCTCTGTGAGGTTGGCCATGTAGTCGCGGGGTGCAATACCCGTTCCCGCGAACGCCTGGTTCACAAAGCTCATTACTCGGGGGCGGTTGTTACCCCCCCTGAAGCAGATCAGCTTTGCAATGAGAGTCCTAAACGAGTCGATACGACGCTCGATCCGCACCTGCCATGCGGGGTCACCTCCGGCGGTCCTAGGTGCACGGTCAGAGTCCGGAAACTTGACTCGAGCAACACGGCACGCCGCGATGGCCCCGCAGTACATGATCGAGTGCGTATCTTCCAAATCTTTACTGGATCGTATATACGGCTCCAGTAAAGCGTTTAGGGCTCCCATCAGCGCTAGATTGCGCCTATTCATGGGCAAACGTGGTAATCGTGGCCTAGAGTCGGGTGTGAAGCGATGCTGCATAATCGCCTTTTCCAGAGTCCTCCTCAATTGCTCATTGTATGAAGTACTCACACTCAGATTCGTAACGTCATCCCCGTCGGCACTGGGATCAACCCGCGGTGCCCCCGGTGCCAGGTCGGGTGCCGGCACCGGATCCGGCGACATGGCGGGCGGGTCCCGCGCCGAAGCGGAGGCCGCACGAGCAGGGAGAGCCTCCAGGCGAAGCCGATCAAGTGTCGAGTCATCCAGCCGCTTTAATCGTTGGATGACTCGCACTTGATCCGATAATCGCTGCGCAGTCACATTTATGGTTGGTTCAAGGGCCTGAAACAGAGGAAGCATCCGGACACGATACGCGGATAGATTAGTTTCTTTTATTATTATTATTATTATATATCGATTGTGTAAGAGTAAATATTTGCTTATGAGGAACAACGCTGTAATCCAAAATAATACTAGCTTTTAATTTGAATTCTAGTGCCTAATTATTACAATTGAAATTATGACACTGTAGCATCTTGAAATTCAGCGTTATTCACGATACAACGTCAAATTATTGTCTCTATGAAACATAATGTCTAATATGAATAAAATACATTGTTTTCACATAATTTTATTTATTAGTTATTGGTGTCTAAAAGGTTAAAGGTTAAGTTGCAAGCCTATTCATCAATTCATTCTAAATATTAACTATTTACTTTTGATGTTAGTATTTTACTTAATTATACTTTTGCGTAATATGTGTACAGTAAAGCGGACGTGTTAAGACGTTTTCTCTAAAGTTAAGCATAATAATATGTTTTTCGCTAAAGGAAAGGTCCTTCCGAGGTCGTTTTATGTCGAAACATAAAACAATGACATAGAACTGTTGTTCCAAACAACCAACGAGTCGAACACATTAAATATGATGTCTTAAGGTGCATTTAGACGAAACCAGCATTCGCTCATTCTATCCCCCACTCTACGAAATTCGTTCGTTACACATAATGTGATTCGTCGAAGATCCTTGATTTCGTAGAGTGGATAGAATGAGCGAATGCTCGTTTGGTCTAAATGCACCTTTATAGTAGTTCTTACAAATCTGAAAACCTTTAAATCATCAGCCTATCTCAGTCCATTGCTGGACGTAGGCCTCTCCTATTAACTATAGACGCATTAGGAGGTAAATGCCCATAATCATCACGCTGGGCAAGCGGATTGGCGATCGCAGTAATGTGTCCACTATGATGTAGCTACTACACAATCTTCTATCAAACTTATCAAAGAATGGTCACTTGGTCAGTGACACTTCAATCCTTTAATCGACTCTTACAATACCCGCGGGAAGAGTTGGGGTGGTGACAAATGTATTCTTACTGCAGTCACCACAAGGAAACTCCGTGGATACATTTAGCTTTAAATAAATTACATTTATACTCGAGAACTTTGACCTTGTTCACTGAGATATATGCTGCCACCAGAGATTTATTTAAATTTAATTATTTTTTATAGCTGTCTTAGAAAAAGTACCTATTGTAGGGTAGGTAGTCGTACCATGAGTTGGAAAGTAATGGATACGTTAGGTTTTACTCGATACGTAAAGCAATATATCGTGCTCGCACTGATTTATTTGAGCCAGCGCGATGGACAGCTTTACGTATCGAGTAAAACCTAACGTTACCGATACTTGCAAAGTAACGTAGGCTTATCAATTATCATGGTGCTTAATAGCCATGACAACTGGCAAGTCAAAACAGCATCTTTTTTTGAACTGTCAAAACGATCACCACTATGGAATTATATGAAATACTCAAAAGTAACGTCATGTTTGAGTACTGCCAAATGACCTACTCTTTTAAGTTCTTTTCAATTTATTAAATAGAAGTTCTGTACAAAAAATACTGCAATCAACATCTTAGTAATTTTATTCGTGTATTATGTAGTGCAGTGTAGTGATTGCCGTGTGGTGACGGCAGTAAGAATACATTTGTCACCACCCCAACTCCTCCTGCGGGTGTCGTAAGAGTCGACTAAGGGATTGAAGTGTCACTGACCATTCTACAAGATTGATGATGGGCAGCAGCGTCATCATAGTGGACACATTACTGCGATCGCCAATCCGCTTGCCCAGCGTGGCGATTATGGGCATTTACCTCCTAATGCGTCTATACGCAGAGTTAATAGGAGAGACCTACGTCCAGCAGTGGACTAATATAGGCTGATGATGATGATTATTATGTAGTGCATTTTAAACAATTTATTTTAACTACAGTCATCGTCCCTATTGTTTATGGTTGTTGACGACAGGTTCTATTCTAACAAGTATGCAAGTGTGAAGGTGACGAGCAGGATAAACGCTAAACGCGTGACCATCTCAAGCCACATGGTACTGCTACAGGTTCGACTATCTCTTCAACCGTTTGGAATACGCAATGCGAGCTGCGTACGCGCATCCGGTAACAAACAATCACATTTGCAAATCTCTCCGTCAGGGCTCTGCGAGAAATTGCGAAAATCATCTCCGCCATTTTAGGATTTATGAGCGTAGTGAACGCAGCAAGTTTCATAAGTTGCGAAAGTTGCGAATAAAATATTCTCAAGGACTTAGTAAATATATGGCCGTGTGGTGACGGAAGTAAGAATATATTTGTCACCACCCCATCTCTTCCCGCGGGTGTTGTAAGAGCCGACTAAGGGATTGAAGTGTCACTGATCAATCTTAGAAGATTGATGATGGGCAGCAGCGTCATCATAGTGAATACGTTACTGCGATTACCAATCTGCTTGCCCAGTTTGATTACTTATGGGCATTCACCTCCTAATGCGTCTAAATGCATAGTTAAGGAGAGGCCTACGTCTAGCAGTGGACTGAGATAGGCTGATGATGATGAAGTAAATATATTGTAAGAACATTCAAATCATGTCAAGACTGCAGTATAAGTACGAATATATCAATCAGTCAATCACGTTTTTTTTGTTTTTATTCTATTCTGACACGTCATCCAGGGGACAACAGGTGCATAGTTTGCTAGAAGAAAGTAAACTACTGCCCACTCTACCAACATGATTAGGCACTGATCTCACCGCGAGCTACTAAGCTATGAACTATCGGCTATAAACACGAACAAAAGATACGCACTCCAGTGTAAATAAAAGAGACACGGCGATACTGGCCCGGCGGTGATAGCTGATAGCTGGGCGAGTCTTTTATTTACACGGGAGTGCGTATCTTTTGTTCGTGATTATAGTCGATAGTTCATTGTTTAGTAGTTCGAGGTGAGACCAGTGCCTTAGTGCGTGATCTGATCCACCATGGGAAGGTCCCACACAACTGTCAAAAAGTAATAATTGTTTTGTTTGCGTATCGGAAATTGGAAAGCGATTAAACTGTGATTTTAAGGGTGACAGGAGAAAGTACCTAACCATAGCAACGAGTTACAAGAAAAGGTGGATGGACCCAAAGAGATATTCGGAAAACTTGCTTTTGTGGTAGGACCTCGTGCAGGGTCCACCCGGATAGCTACCACCGTCTTACCCGTTAGCCTGCCGCTAAATAGCAGTGTTTGCACTGCTGTGTTTCGGTTTGGGGGTAAGATAGCCGGTGTAATTACTAGCATAGATAGAGGCAATCCATCTATGTTCTCAGGGTAGGCAGCGCATAGGCGATTTTTTGATCACTATGTCCATGGACCTCAGTTCCTGCTTTCCATCAGGTGGGCTGAGAGCTCAGTTGTCTACCTTCATCACATAAAAAGCTTATCTACCCCATTTGGATAGAAATCAACAGATTGTATGACTGATGAATATAAAGTACAACATTTTGTTTAAGATATTTTCTCTATTGCGTGATCTGATCATAATCTTGGATTAGAGCCAAGAGAAGGGAAAGGATGCATGGTGACGGCAGTAAGAATACGTATCACCACCAACTCTTCCCGTGGGTATCTTAAGAATCGACTAAGGGATTGAAGTATTTGAAGTGTATAACCTCCCAAATGGGTGGATTTTTATATTATTGTATTTTTTAAAAAATTTCCAAATTAGGATTTTTTTAAATTTTTTCTACTCTTAATGACGAGCTCTTTCGATCCAGACAGAAATAAAAAAGTGTCCCAAAAAAATCCATTGACTTACTATTTTTCATACATTTTCTTCGATCGTAACTCAGTGGAAGACAAAAAAGTGTATGGAATTCTCGGGACACTTTTTTCTGCTAATGAGGATCGAAACAGCTCGCGATTCTGAGTAGAAAAAATATGAAAATATACAAATTTGGAAAATTTTAAAAAACTACAACAAAATAAAAATCCGCTCAATTACGTACATCATAACCGTCTCCTAACATAGCAAAATATTGGTTGTCCCATTTAGTCTATTTGCATTTTTAACCTTAATCTGTCGAAGTTCGTTTACATTATTCGCAATTTCTATTTTGCGGTAACTTTATGGTATTATACTACGAACAAAAACATGGAAGCCGCACGCCACACTAAATTGCATTTCAACAATGGTTCTGAATTTCAGTTGACAAGTGTCACCCCCTCTTTAATGCATTACGGTAATGAATTTCAATACTAACCTATAAAAGCTAAATTTAAAAATAGGTGTGATTGGTCCATCAAAGTTTTTATTGGCTATATTCTGATAAACATTTGTCAAAGATGTTGCGCCGAAATATGCGCGGTGTTAAGAAAAGCGCTATGTCCTGCCAATTGAACAATTGTTTTTGGCCGCGTTTTAGAGCTGGCGTTAGACGTCCATGTTATAATATGGTCACAGGGTATTATATGTTTCAAAAAAAATCTTTTAAGGTTCCATTCGGTATTGTATCCCTGTCACTTCAATGAAAATGTCACTAGTGTGAAAGAGAAACGTATGCTCGCGATTCTAAAACTTTTGGGTATTCTTTGAGCGGAACATTTGTTTTCATTAACAGAATCTCTTGATCTAAGAGCGAAAAGAATAGCAACATTACGACACTACATAGTTACACATTCTGTCACACTCTGTTTCCTCTCGTGACGAAGGCTTTCGGGGCCCAATGGCCCCGATTTCATGGCACGGCGCCCATGGGTTTACGTTTTGGGGCCATAGGTTGCCCTCGTTTTACCCCAATTTAGTTTTACCCCGCTTTTCTGCTCGACAAGGGTCGAAGAGTTTACGAGTAGAGAGCTTAAAATTAAAGTAGTGGAGTCACTATTACCTTACTACAAAAAGTAAAATAAGTACGAGGAAACTCAAATAAAGAATGCATGGGATGGTAGGCAATTATTATAGTATTTTTCCTTTTATGAAACGTAAAAAGCCCTTGTTGACAGAGGTGAAATAAGCCATTTTGTAAAGTCACTCCCTAAATTCATATATGTATAATAATATCGAGAAAATAGACAAAATACTATCCAAATGAATTGGATATGTTCCTAAGTCACATAAAATGTGGACACCATTAATCGTGGAATAAACTTACTACTGAAATAGTAATCTTTTAATTAAAATGTACCACATTGTTAACTAGCTGTGGGCATTTCTCCGAGAGTTTCAACCGCCGTGACTTCGGTGGCAACATTATTACCCGATATCTTGGTAGTTGTCAACTACGTCTACCAATATATCCAAAAGTTGTAGCATCTCTCACGGAATTCGTGTGATAAGGATGCCACCGAAGTCACGGCGGCTGAAACGTTCGGAGAAATGCCGCTATGAGGTTTATCGAACATATGTATGATGTATTGGTAAATGGGGCAACCAAGATTTTTGTCACTTGTTCCTACGTCCTATCACTGTCCTGTATTAAAGTCACAGTTTAATAGCGTTAAAATTAACAAATATTTGTTCTTTTTTACATTTACGTGGCCATTTAATTGTGGGTCATTTATCAAGTTCGCAGCGTGTGCTGTATAATTAAGTAATTTATTCTAACAAAGTATGAAACTGTTGTGGGTGACGTGATACAATAACAAAAAAAGACCCAAATACAACAGAAATCTAAAGTTTAATTTACCTTATGTTATACATGGTATGATACACTATGACGTGCAATATTTAAATCAAATTATCGAATGAAATTTATTTATTTAATTACCGGGGCCCAACTATTTAGATTTATTTTAGTTTAATTTGATAGTTTACTTTAGTTTTAATTCTATTTTAACACGTTCGCTGCGGGACTTAAATTGGCGTTTTCTTACATGGTGCGTTAACTGGCCTATTGGCCTGGTACTCAATGTTTATGCCGCTGCGATATGGGGCTCATTGACCATGTAAGGTATTGACAGATATAAATGACTATAATTTTGCGTAAATGTTAAAATTTGGATACATATCGGTAGTCGATGAGTTGGTGCATATAGTGTTGACTTCGCCCCGGGTTCCTACTATTTACTTTAGAGATATATACAAAAATATATGTAAGGTCTTGTGACCCGATGCTGCACTGAATAATAGGTCTGTTTCAGGAAGTATTAATGATGGGAAAGAAGTTATCGACATGTTACTTTCATATCATTTATTTAAGTCATGATTATGTTCTCAATAAAAATAAAACGTTAAGTAATATAGAGAGAGAGAGAGATCTTTAGCATCCAATGTTTAGTATACATAGTATTCTATCTATACAATACATGGACCCTGGTAGGGTATAGCAAAAATTCCTTAAAACTAACAGTTTATTTTTAAATGTCTAATCTACTTACTTATGACTTACTTTATATCTAAATAAAATTAGTGGTAACACTGATAACAAGTTAGCACCTGTATTTACAAATTATACTTAGTATAATTTACACATTATATGTGGAATATCAGGTATCAAGCTCTGGAATATTATTATTGCGTTTTTTAGAACGGTAATCATAATAATTGTGCTCCCTTTTCCTCTACTCACGTGGTTTTGCTGTAGCTGTGGGACTGTTTACGCGTTCTCACTTGACCCAGAATTGACGATATGTATTTCAGATCAATTTTGCTGCTAGTCGTATTTTTTTATATTATTTTCTACAAACACTTTTCTTAGTTTCGATTTTTTCAATATTTTTACTTTTACTGTTTTATCCGAGGCATAATAAATGATCAAACTGCAAAAATTATATCACGAAAACGTAAACAAACACTCAAATAATGCACTATCGTATTTACGTCTGTTCCCGCTAATGATATCACGACACTAATCAAACGTAAATAATTCTATCACCTTCAACCGTGCGAGAAGGGGTCGAATGACCTTATAATATATGACGGGCTTTTCGGCCTATTATCCGCAAGGAATCGAAAAAAATATTAATCAGTGCGGTATCAGGCCGAAAAACGTTAGCATAGTTTTAATGCTTTATTGAATAGCCCTTAAAGTCCTAAACTCAAACCTATACTTGTTTCTTTTGTACATATGGAAATACTCATTATACACCCTCCGCACCAGGGGAAGTTC
>JALPQI010021740.1:0-16316 GCA_025490895.1 Thaumatotibia leucotreta
ATGGTAGCGATAAAATCCGTATTGCAGTGAGGTGAGCTTGAAATAGCTGTTGTTGCATTTGCAATCAGAAGACAAACTCGGCCTATCACCGGCGTGTAACGCAAAACAAAACTGCGGGCGACGTTGCCGCTCCGTGCGGGTGCAGCCGTCCCGCTCTCAGGGGGCGGGGCGACGCGTGACGTCTCGGCCCGAACTCGCACGTGCTTGTGTTTGTCGCGGACACACATGCAAGCTCCGTTGACATTATAATTGACATTGAATTCTTCGCGGACCATAATATTTGGTGCGTTCCTTGTAATCAACGCTAGCGTAAGTTGAGTACATGACCTTTCCAGTGGAATAATCCCAAGTACTATTGAGTATTAAGGTATGATAATGGCCTGGAGTATTTTTCCTACGGCTGGATAGCTTCCAAGTCGCCTTGACATTAGCTCCAGGTGCGACAGCTGAACTAGAGCACGCGTATCTTATCGCGCGTTCGCCTCGTTATCGTGCTATCGATTACGAAAATCACTTGATAGATTGAATCCAATTTGATGGGCGGTTTATCAATAGTGCTAATGAGGAACGATAATGCGGGTGTAAACGGTTGTTCAGGTGTGGTTTTACAAACAAATACCGATTATCGATAAATTTCTAAGGCTTCTAAATAAGAGTTCGAATGAATCTCTACATACTTCGAAATTCGAATGTTAAAGATTTAATCAAAAGATCGTGTTTACACTTCAAGGAAAGGAATGGTAATGTTAATCTTTTAAAATTAACGAAATAGACGTAGACATAATCAGACTCTAAATTAGAATTAGCGTAACGGCATTTAATGGAGATCAAGTGGAACGTTAGTTGCGTAGAGCAGATACCGCTATAGAGCACTGCAGTTACCACCAGCGACCAAGGCCGCTAACGCAACCAACGGTACGCTTACCGTACTTGCTCGGTTCGCAACCGCTCACCAACAACAACGCTATTATCGGACCAGTGCAAGTCTCACCTGCGATGTTACGTATCTCGAGGTCAGTTTATATTAGACTATCTTTACAACGTGTTTTGTGAAGTGGGAAGCAGTACCGGTCACGAAGCGCCGTGCCATCGCGGAGACTCAAGGATTTCGGCATCGATCGCTCGAGAATCGGTACTTCAATACAATGGTAATTGAGGTGGTTTCTATTTGGTAACACGCATCTGTCGGATCGAGATTGCGATTAAAACTCTTGACAATGCCCACAATCCACCGTTCTATAATGATTCTAGAAACAATGTAGTACTCTAGGCATAAAGAACTTTAATTTTCTTAAAGAGTATTATTAATCTTTGGGTTGCTTTGGGATTTGGCTTTTTGGATTGGGATTCTTGTATACTTTCAGTTCTTCTTGTGTCATAGTGTCGATGCAACTGACATTTTTCTGTCATTTAGCTTAGTTATTTACTTGAAGTTCTGAATATATTTTAAGGTATAATTTTTGTTTAGCTATTAGAATCTTCAACGTGACAGTTGCGGAAAGACTCGCACTATCTATGTTCAAGGTGTCTCGAGTGTCTCGACTCTCGATTTTTGTTAGGTAACGCGTCATTTGATGCACCGAGAATATCGAGATTCGAGATGCGGTTTCTCACAGACTGGAATAAATGTAACATTAACTTTGCATGGAGAAGATTAAGAGATTACGTATTAACGACGAAGTTTGTTAACGTAATAAGTTGCATGATGGTCCAACGAATGCTACCATCGCCACAGTTAACTGATCACTTGTGATCAATGAGTATTACGAATGTATTTTGACGGCTGGCTATAATTCTGTCACATCTCTAAATTTTATGGAAGAAGTGACAGTAATTAAGTACTTATATTGCCTGCAATACCACTACTGTACTCGATAATATTTATAAGGCGATTGTTGCCACCAAGATTAGCTTCCTTCTGTCTGAGGGCCTTGAGGGTTCTTTTAGGGGAAACTTTTTGGCCGGAGATGCGTAGTGAGGATATTATCTGGCATGTGATAGGTGGTATGAGGATGTCACATTCGGATGTAATTTCTGTCATCACCTCAACTCTTCCCGCGGGTGTCGTAAGAGTTCTGACCATTCTATGATAGAAGATCCATGACGGGCAGCAGCGTCATAGTGGACACGGGACACATTACTGCGATCGCCAATCCGCTTGCCCAGCGTGGTGATTATGGGCATTTAGCTCCTAATGCGTCTATACGCATAGTTAATAGGGGAGACCTACGTCCAGCAGTGGACTGAGATGGACTGATGATGTGAAGGGATGTAATTGTTATGATTTAGGTTCAAGGTCGCATGCGGAGCGCTGCGCCGCGACCTTGCGGCCGGATCGATAGCGGGCAGACGCGCGCCGCCCGCGCCCTCCACCGATGCTAGCTCCGCGCATCAACAATCAGGCCTGCTACCGCGAACACCAAAGTTCGAAAATTATAGGGATTTCTCTCTGTCACTTCAACGCAGGCGTCATTAGAGTGACAGAGAAAAAAACCCCGAAATTTGCGAACTTCGGTGTTCTGCCTGCTTGTAGCGCTGTTAGTGGTTACCGATACTTGATAACAACTGGGAACTGTGATAACAAATCTTCACCAGTAGGCTTATGACTGTCCCGTGTTCCGTGTTCATCATTTGTCAAAATCTGACAAGTATGCGAGTACGAAAGTAACGCGTAGTACGATAAATGGTAAAAATGAAAATGGGACCATCATACCACCTACCAGTTTTGTATGGTCAATGAGAAGTAACACATGTTTGACATATTTCTAAACGATTTTTCTACATTGTGTTTCGTTTTTTTGTTTGAGTTTGTTGTCAAATAACATTTTTGTTTTGACGTTAATAGTTCGAAACTTGTTCTTTTCTTCTTCGTTCATTTCAAATCTGTGCTCATACTGATCTTGTCGGTGAAGCAATTTCCATGCCTCTCTGTCTTGAACGTTCTCGACAACCTAACACGATAATATTAAGTTTACCTTTTCTTTTATTGTTATTTTAGCTATAGATTTTCTTGTAAGTACGTTATTATGCTTGTTGTGACATCTGAAGAGTAAAATGTATATTTCAACAGAAGCGCCAGGAATAAGGCAATGGGCTGCGCAGACGATAAAGATGTTAGTTTACGACTAGCCGCGGTAAGTGGCGAGGCGGCGTGATTTATCGTTGCGTGCGGATGCGACAGCACGAACACGTGGATCGTCTCTCTCGCACGGCGCAACCTGACTGCATTTCCATCTGGCTTCCAATGGAGTAGCTGTGGCTTTAGAATCATTATGAGCTAATAGGAAATAGACGCTTCTTTTTAGCGTATAAGTCATTTGAGTTCGGAGAACGATTGGACATAGTTATATGTAGATCACGCGTCTATTAGTACAATGCAGCATGTTTGTATGGCATTCTTAAATTTAGTTTCTGCGTATGTAAGACATATTTTATTACAATTGTTTTAATTTATTTTAATAGGATGCACAGAAACAAGTGATTTTGTGTAAGATGGCACTATTGTTGCTGGTAAATTACGATTCGGTCGATATAGATTTAAACATTCAGTCAAGTCACATCTCAATGCACTATTACGCTACTAGATGGCATTATTATGTAACAGTTATCGATTGTCTGGAAATTCTTCTTTTTCTGCACGCGCAAGAATAGCGTATCTATTAGTTATATTACCTATTTTGAGGAAAAACTCAAATCGTTTTAAGGTGCATGCAGACCAAAAGAGCATTCGCTGTTCTATCCCCCACTCTACGAAATCAACGAATCACGTTTCGTGTAACGATCGAATTTCGTAGAGTAGGGGGATAGAACAGCGAATGCTCTTTTGGTCTGCGTGCACCTTTACAAAATATTTTTGAGTTGTGTTTTTTTATATTAGTAACACTACTAAGTATAGGTCGTGAATATGCGCACAATTAAGCCACTTTTCCTCAAAAGTAATATTTCTTTGAATCCTCATTATCTTATGATATGAACGATTTGAATATACAAATTTGGAAACGTAGGACTGCATATACCTATCTTATCTATAAGCTTAGTTCAAAGCACAAGACTCTTCACCGCAGACAAAACGCCGGGAAAACGTCCCGAAAAAAGAAAAACTCCGTTTGACAGCGCCAAAGCGGCAACGTCGCGGAAAATGGGCTTTGTTTACAACCGGCCGCGCGAGGTTAACTGCCAACCGGTTGGGAGTACTTGGGTGTACTGGATAGTTGAAGGTAAGGTACTATACTGGTATTGTTTAGGATGCTGGCAGAGAGATAGTTCATGTACTTCGAAATTGAAAACTCACTGGAAATCAAGAGGTACCTTTTACTATTACACAGTCGTAGCATTGCATTGTGAAATTTACGTGGTGCTGAACTGTTTCGGTTTTGTTTTTAGTGTGACGGCAAATAATATGTTCCCGAGAGCCATTACCGGGTACTGCCATTTTGGACTTTTTATTATAAAGGTGTCAATGTCAAACAAGCATTGTGCGAACTCTTTAAAAAAAGGTTTCCATCTATCAAGAAAATATCTGATGTTATGCAACTATTAATTTTTGCATATTTTCTTCAAATATAAGACATTTCTTAACTAGTTTAAGACAAATCAATCAATGAATATAATAGATGCATCTCTTCTCTCTTATTTCCCCTCTAATGTAATTCCAAGATCGTATCGAGCGCGCAAGAATCTGTCAATTCGCGCCCTCCGAGCATCCGTCTCGGTCGTGCGGCGCGCCGTCCCGCTCACACACACCCACGTGTTTGTGACGTCACAGTCCCGCGTCACGGCACCCGATATGGATGAAATGGGTTCGGACGAGGTACTGCCGAGTCTCTTGTTCCGATCTAGTTTAAATGACTGTTTAAGTATGTTATTTGTAAATTGTCCTCTAATGTCTTCATCTACAGGGTGTAATCGATAAGTGTTTACAGGCCATGATTCCGTAAATATGAGAGATATCAGAAAACTTTTAACTGATATCGAAAGTACGTTACCCAACGAGTAAAATTACATTAATAACTTTTTCTAAATAGATGTAGTAATATAAAAAATACTAACTTAAAACGCTCCCATACATTTAGTATGACGACTTACAGCCTTAAAGAATGTCGGGTGTCGTAAGATATAAAACTGTTAGATATTCGTTATTTGTAGGAATACATCGTAATAAAATAATAATACTACCGTTTATGAAATAATGAATCTAACATTTATTCTTAATAAAAAAACATTCGTATTAAACTAGTCTTTGAATTAACGGTTACGTACTAAATGTATTGGAGGGTTTAAAGTTAATATTTGAGATATTTCTGATTTTATTTCAAAAAAGTTACTAGTGTAATTTTACTCGTTGGGTAATGCACTTTCGATATCAGTTAAAAATTTTCT
This sequence comes from Thaumatotibia leucotreta, assembly GCA_025490895.1. Taxonomy (NCBI): domain Eukaryota; kingdom Metazoa; phylum Arthropoda; class Insecta; order Lepidoptera; family Tortricidae; genus Thaumatotibia; species Thaumatotibia leucotreta. The sequence goes on from JALPQI010021740.1 coordinate 5,380, forward strand.
GATATCTCTCATATTTACGGAATTATGGCCTGTAAACACTTATCGATTACACCCTGTATATGACTTTTATGTTGTATTTAATTAAGGGTGTTTTATTTATCATTTCATTTATATGCACAAACGGAGGCGCTAAAGAGATGAACAATGCTATGTTCAGGCACGTTACGTTTTATTCTTTTACATTTTTTACGAAAATTACTAATCAGACGTTCATTTTATTTCTTTCTAGCTACTTTTCAGAAAATATGCTTAGGATCTGTGCAAGGGACAGGCAAGGGCATAAATATGTATACACTTTTTCATCTTATGCCGTTAAAAATAAGGTGCTAAAGTGTATACATATGTTTGCACTCGACTGGACCAACAAAGGCATTATTAGAATGATAGATTCTAAATTGGAACCCTAGGCCACTCAGCAACTATGTCTGAAGTGACGTTATAAATCAGACTAAAAGAAATTTTGAACTACTTGTTATTTTGACATAGTTCTAGAGTGGCCTAGAGTTCAGATTGGTTGAATACCTATATCTACTAGTATCATGTATGTACAAGGTACCGCGGTAGAACACAGTCTTGCATGCATAACATCTGCGCGGGGATCGCAGCTGCCCGTTCCGACCCCTCTCGACTTTGTTTCAGCCGCTTGAGGGTTAACGTTTCAATTAGGGTATAAATAGTAAGACTTGCTTATCGATTGTATTACGACTATGTACTTGTAGGGTATTTGACGGAATAACTAGCGCATGGACGTATGGGCCGTATGAGACGTATGGCCTAAACTAGTGATTTTGAAGTTAGCGAAGTTACTTGGCTCGATATTAATGAGACGAAGAGCTACTAATAAAAATTCAAGACTAACTTGTTCAGCAGTTCTAAAATATGCACAGACTGCAAAACTCAACTTATAGTCTAAAAGCTACTATCTATGCCATTTCTGTCTTAAAAACCACGTTAACGGCGCATTTATAAGCAGAAACCTTCTTGCAAAGGATAAAAAACTACATTTAAACCAAAAGGAAGATTTGATTTGATGCTTTGTTCCAGGCAATTGTTAGGTGGTTTTACAATACGAGAACTTAGAATAACGCCCAGGGTCCAGACATTCACCCGTTTTTTTTCTGTCACTTTAGACTGGAAGCGGTAGACGGTAGTTTCGGAACATTTGTACAATAACCAGACAAAAAATAATGTTGATCGTAAGTTTAAGTAATTCATGTACCTTTCAGTAATAGTCCTTTTATTTTATCTTGTTTGGAATAAAAGTTACCTTGGAAATTATTTGTAATACGTAGCAGTCGTATTTAGTTTAGTTATAGGTATGTCTTTATTAACATATTAATCATTATGTACTTTATGTAGACAGAAAAATTAAAACACGATAATTTTATCATTAGCTTTAGCTACATATTTATTATGTATAAATTTCATTTCTAGACAGAGGTTGTAGATTTTTTCCCTGTCATCTTAGAATAATATTCCGAAAACCGAATCATTATTTAAATAAATGTAATGCAAAAAACGTTACTTTCTTGGACTAAAAAGATTATCAATCACATTAAAATGATGCTTTACAAACGATTGCGGTGCTAAAGATGGTTCACAATCAAGAACGACCATTTCAAGGTGAATTGAATGCTACAATTTAGTTGTTAGTCTCGGATACTTAGATACTCCAATAAGTAAGATGAGTCAACGCGAACGCGCAACCGGCGCGCGCGCATCTATAATAGCCCGAACCGATACGCGGCCATCGATACACGTCACTCGCATTTTATTAATAAAACCCGGAGAGGTTCCGCCGTTCAACAACCCCGCGTAGGCTTACGATGCACGCTTACATCACGGAGTTACAACTATGTCGGGCAATTTGCAAGTCCGAACGCCGCTGTGAATTTTGTGCGGTCAGATAGCACGATGAAAAATAATTGCACTGAAAATTATCTTTGTTTTTATTTGTTAATAACACACGACATTATGCAACAAGTATTGCGGCAATTAGGGACAACTGTGTGGACATGGACAATTTGCAAGCCTTTATAATCGTTGTTGACTGTAAGTTTTGGGCGGTCAGCTGCAGATTATTGACGCTAGCAATGAAAAATAGAAATGTATGTTTTAATTATGACAGATATTATGGAATAGCTATGAATGTATAAAATTGAAACAATACGCTGTTGATCATTTAGAGCGATCGGGTATCTCATATCTGCCACGGTTATTAAATGGGCCTGCAAAATTTGTCCTCGAAGTAAATTTCGATGACCACGCCTAAGTTTATTCGGGAAATTGAATTCGGAGTAATCTCTAAAAACAATCTTTATAAATGGGATTTTTTTTTTATCGAAACGATATTCTTCATTACGTTATGGTTCATTCGTTCAACTATGTTTTCAAATATAATTAATAGTACGGTTTGTGTTTTATGAGAGACGCATAATATCTTAAGAATTACCAGGAAACAACAACAGAAGCCCATCACCGTTACGATCTATGACAACTCGTTTCAAGTGTTCTTCCCACGGCCCCATTGCTTGTGGACGTGAGAGCAGTATACATTTCTCGCCAGAGCCAAGAGGTTACAAAAGTGGTGGTGGCGAGGTTCAATGTATGTTGTGCAATTTGAAAGGGAAACATGTGAGGGGCCTGCGTCGACAATGCTGACGCTTTAACGGTAATGCTTGGCGAATCTTCGTGTGCGTTAGCTACGCTCGATCCGAGGTGTGATGTAGTCTTGTTTCGGTGTGTGTTGAGGTGTCATCGGTCTTTCAAAACAACATGCGCGAGAGGCGTCCCTGAATAATGGGATCACAATAGACGGCATGCGGGCCTCAAGGTATGGTTTTATTTATTTGGCGGTCTTTGGGCACAATTCAATTCCACTTAGTTGGATCAGCAGAAGTGTTATGTAGCATAGATCATTATCGACTTCGTTGCATAACGTCCGAGTAGTCAAGTACTGCCAAGTCAACGGGGCAGAAGGATTGGGAGAGGCTGCTCCAAATACGATTGGTAATCCACGCTTAGCGTGAGGGAGAACAGTTCGTTGAGCATTATCATACTTGGATATGGATATTCTTGCAAATTTGCCATGTGTCACTTTCGCACTAACTAATTAGAACGTGACGACGGACGCTCAAAATCTGGAGCGTTATAACAGAACAGGGTCAAAGGCTGAGATGGTTCTTTTGTTAAAGTTCCAACCTTGGTGGAAAGCGGTCGGTGAACGGCGTGCGGGCGTTCCATCGGCGCGGGCGCACTCGATTGGATCCCCACAAACAGTGTTGCGCCCCACGCGGCCCTTTCTGCTAATTAATCAAACTAACGGCCGGTTTCCACACGTGATTTATTTGTTCGTGCGGAACACTGAGTGCTGTTGACGATTAAAAGGCTTGTCACTGCAAGATTTCTAATACTTGATTTTTACTTTACTTGATTGCTATCAGTTAGTACTTTATTTTTCATGAAACAAAATGATCGGGGTACACGACTATAATTTATAGTCTGTTATTTTAGGTATTTCAATACATTTACACAGACAGACTATAAGCCAGAGCTAACAGTAAGGAAAACCACTAAGGAAAATCTGTTTTTATATTTCAAAATACGGCGTTTATTACCCTTAGTAAACGTTTATCTCCGTAGGGCTTTGTAAGCGACACCAAGCCGCTCGGAAGAGGCCTTATCTGTAGTCATCAGTGTCATCACAAACAGATCGTCGCGGTGAGATAATGTATGGATTAGATAATACTCTTAAAAACACCTAAAATCTGAGGTAACCTGTCAACAAAGAGTTTAGCACAAAATACGAGGGCTGTTCCGAAAGTTTTTAGTTGCTCCGTTTCTATTCATGCGATTTCACTAAAACTTACACCATTTTGAGGGATATTTCAATGACGCTTTAGGCGGTGTAAATTTGTTTTAGTAAATATTTTAGATATTTTTATTATTTTGTTTTACTTAGACGTGTCGAGCCTTACTCCAATGACCATGATACCGGTTTTTAAGACAGTTTTTTATTGAGATGCTATGAACATCATTCGTTTATAAAACTATTTTATTTTATAGGTACTAGTAATTTAAGATATTTCCGTTATTTTTAAGTACAAATTACGTGATATCCTTTACTTTAATCATAAATGAGTAGGCATCGAAAAAAATCGTAAACTCTAAAATTGGAATTTCGAATATTGTAAAAATAATCATTCAATCAATAATCATTGTTCTTCAATTATAATTTAAAAAACGCAAAATGAACTAAATTATTTATCCCGGGTATATTTAAGTACGGCTTTCAAAGATTTTTATACAAAATATGCTTCAATGTGTCAAAAATGGCCAATTTTTTCATATAATGTTAAATTTCATACAAAACAGCTTTTTGTAAAAAAAATATAATAAAAAAACTATTCCCATTACGTGCATAAATTTATTAACCATAATAAGTATTGAAATGTCCCTCACAATGTTATCAATTTAATTTAAATCGCATGAATAGAACCGGAGCAACTAAAAACTTTCGGAGCAGCCCTCGTATACACTACGGGTCACAATTGGGAGCTGGTTCGTTCAGCGTTATAAAGACCAAATAAAACTCTTTATTTTGAAAACTTTTCATAAGTATATGTAACGAAACTGAACGGACTATCTTTAATTACTTTTCGCAAGCTTCTTTTAGATATAGCGCAAATTAACTCAACCGCCTTACAACTGTCTTTTGTCAATAGTTGTATATCTTGATAAACTTATAAAAATAAACAAGAAAGTACAAATTTTAGGAGACGAAGTCAGGCCCTTAGGGGCGTGACAAGCGGGTCAACGACTGCCCGGAGGTGAAATAATTCATCTAGCCCGCCATTCGACGCGGCCCGCACGCCGCCATGGAAATTATGTGCGTATACTTGGGAAATCGACTATAACGAAACACCATAAAATGATGGCTTGCCATTTCAAATTCCTCAAGAATGGTCATTGTTGTTAGGTTGACCGTTTTCCATTGTTGTTGTTCGTGACATATAAATCATTCTCAACAGATTTTTATACTTAGCTAACGTTCTTTATCTACAGTTTTAATGACAACCTCATCGGCGGACAACTGACTAAAAGAAAGCTTTCGATAATAATCTTGTTTTCCGTGGCACTATAGGGTCAAAATGTGCAAGACGTCAATATGTCCAAGAGCCAACATGTCCTAGGGCTAAACCCTACAAGAAGACAGCTAATATAGTTTTAGAATGGTTTTTTAAAATGTAGCATCAATATAAGACATTTAATCATGATATCGGTTTACAAGAATAGTTAGCCTGGTTCCTGGCGTTCCTGCACTATATTATAACACTTTAGTGCCAATGTTAACACAGACGGAATCGAAAAATGTTGCGAGAGAAAGGCCGTAAAGTAACAAGTAATGTGACATTGGGTCTTGTAGTTTTAAGGTGGTGACCCCTCAAACATCTGTCTGAATAATGGCGGCCGGGCATGTGCAAGAGGGATCAGGTGTCGCACTGACCGAGGCCAACCCGGTGGAACGGGTTCGGGTAGCCAGCGGGAAACTATTTTAAAACCTACAGCTCTGAAACTTGACGACGGTTGGAGAAGTTGAGGTGTTTTCTATTAGGAATTATACTTTATTACAATGAACATACATTTTAAGTCACAAACAATACATAAGGTTCTAGTCAAATAACCCGCCCCGTGTCATCCCCGGCGCAAAAGTGTCCATCACGCTCGCGGCATTGCCACGCTGAATCGCGATTGACAATTTTTGCACCAGGAATGTCCCGGAGCGAGGGTCAAGACCTCTCTGTCTGTTAGGAATTAAATCTAGTTTAGTTTGGTTTTTGAGTTGCAACTGGAAGAAACTATAAGGAGTGACAATGACAACCTTAAAAACCAGTAATTTGGAATGAATATTACAGTAAATTTGCTTTTAGGCTGCTCAAAACATTCACCAACGTTGATCAATAATGAACATAATGGTCTCGCAGATCTGTTCAATACGGATTACGAAAAGCAAAACGTCTAGAAATAGAAAGTTAAGGGCCAATTAGAAATTAAATTAAGCAATGTGTCGTAAACAAAAAGGTCTGCAGCGAGCCGTACTAAGCGAGCTAAAAGAAACTCTTTAATTACGTCCACGATTCTACAAAACAACCTGTTGCTTCGAGTTTCAATGGATCGAGACTTAGTAGTTAGTACCGATGGCCATAATTGATTGAGGTATTTTAAGTTGTAGGTGACTCATGTTTTATGTTCCGTGTAAACAACAAAACATTCAACCCTTGTATGTCCCTTGAATACTTCATACATTCTTCACATGAATTAAATAGATCTTAATGGGAAGATGCTGTACGCAATCAGTTACTTAGATAATTTCACATAAACAGTGAATTTTGGTCAAAACGTACCAGTTCTGTTATCAATCTTCACATAGAATAGTAGACATATTATCTTTATTGTCTAAACCGCCACATGTTCATTCAACTTCTTTATTGAAAATTAGAAGCTTAACATGATCCTCTTAATTGGCTTTCATTTAACTACAGCTTGTTTTGCTTCGAATCCCGTCTTTGTCACCTGATGGCATGTGTAATTTAAACCTGCAGTAATCGCTGTAATCCTTTATTATACAGACAACATAATTCACTCGAGTCAGTCTTAATTTAAGGAGCTTCTACTAAGCGCCAGCAGCTATTCACAAAATCATGAGGGGCTCTCTGCTTCAGTTCGAACTCCAGGTTGGTAATAATTGTGCGTAACGCGCAGTGCTGGTTGTCTACTTGTCTAGTAAAATATTTGAGAAAGTTTTGTGAACAAGAAGCTAGCTTTAGGGATCCCTCGTCACGTAAGTCGCGAGATCGTCTCAAATCGGCTAATTAGCTCCCGACATTACACCGTCTAGACGTATCCCGGCATCTTACATTACAAGTGCAACTAAGTAGGGATCTGTGTGTATCATTATCCACGATAATACAAGAAGGATTAACATGGCGTTCTTTTCTGTAATTTCATCTCAAAATGAGCTTACCAATCAATCTTGTATGTAGATGCTGAATATATTAGGCTGCGTTTCCACCAGAGATGTGCGAGGATGTGTTTCCATACAAATGACACCTATTAATGACGTGAGCGAGGCGTAGACTCAATTTAATGACAGTGAATGTTTGCAACGGAGAATATTGCGGAAGTGAAGAGTAGCTGCTAACAGAGCAATGACAGTTTTTTATATGAAAATTATAAGATGCTTCAGCTCCTGAGCTTTCTGCCTCGAAAATCTGTTCTATCTCTACTTCTATCTGAACAGTGGCCAAAGAAATACAGTCAAGATATTGTTTACATTATGGCAGTTAAATCCGAACGGAACCGTAACGACCTTCTCAATGAACTTGACAAATTTTACTATTCCGAATGTTTGGCACGGTGTCAAACGTGATGACACAGGTGTAGGACTTTCCTGTTCACGGATGCGTGCCATACATTGGATTCCTCCTTTAATGTTGTTTACATAAGTCAATCTAGTTTCTCCACATACCTTAGTAGCATGTTTAAAAAATTTTGAATAGTTTCGACGGTCAGAAATACTTAAAATGTTTGTAGTTTTTAGTCGATTTCGATCCAAATTGAACCAAATCTTAGTGCGTTTTCAGATGGAAATAGGCTTGTGCCTGCTCGTTCACTGAGCAGATCGATCCCAACTAGTACAGTAGGACAAGTGTACTAGTTCGGTCTTTTAGTTCGTTTAGTACAGTTAGGTCACTGAAAGAAACTGAGTAGAAGAACTGACAGAACGTAACAAACGTACTTTTAAAATTCAACTTTATGATTATAAGCATAAAGTTTAAATTATGATTGAAAAGCCCGTAAAATATTGTGTCATTTAAAGCAAATTGCGGCTATCGAACGCAACGCAAGTTTAAATCAGTACAATTGAAAATATTATTATCTCGCTTACTCCAGCGTTAATTAATACCACCGCGAAGACATCGCCTACCTATTTCTTTCTCGCTCGATAGTTCGTCGCTCCGTGCGTTACATTCGGAACGATTTGCTTGCTCTGTCGCCGTGTGCTCCCTGTACTAGATGAACTAAGAGCGGAAACATCTGGGAATAGTTCGGTCTAGTACAGTCAAGTGCAAAAATAAGTATCGAAAGAATCCGTTCATAAATATGTTACGACGTTCTTATTACACAGAATTAGAGTGCACTGGAACATATTTTTGAACGTTTTTGTATACCCCTTATTTTGTCTTCGACTGTACAACGAACGGAATTCGTTCTTTTAGTACTTTCGTACGTGAACTACTCAAGCCTAGATGGAAACATTTATTTCCTTCGAGAGGATAGTCTTTCAATTTAACAAAAATAGCTAGGGTTGCAAGACACGCAACATTGTACAAATATGTTTTATGATTGCCATTTGGCAGATGCGGTCTCATTAATTAAAACCAATTAGTCTTCTGATTTAATATTATTGTGCTAAATGTATCCCATTAGAACCTGGGATACCTAGATCATTTGTCATAGTGAATCGTGTTCCATTGGTGTAAATCAGAGTTTAAATAGTTAATTAAGACATGACAGTCTTCTAGATTTTGACCAACGAAATCATTAGTCATCGTAAATAACGTAACCTTGTTTTTCTAATTAAATGTCATTGAAATAAAAACATCCTCATTAGAAGCCTAGGGCACCTAAATTATTGGTTGTAATGGCGTTTGACCAACTAGGACAATACCCATAAAGATTTTGATTAACGAATTTGTGTCATAGTTAATTTCTATCCTTTTCATCTGTTGTTTTAATTTTTAACCCATCGCATACTGCGTTTGCGTCAAGCAGTTCTCGTAAAATTTGCTTTTGCTTTAAGTCAAATTATAACGAGGTCTACCACTTAAACATACGAAAGGTTTAACTATTCACCAAAAACCGTCATAAAATAACGTAACACTTTCTTATTAAATATCATATCATTGTGAAAAAAGCATCCCGTTGGAAACACAAAGACACAGATCATTTGTTGGAATGAAGTTTGGCCAACTAATTAGGACAGTCTCTGAGATTTTGACCAACAAAATCGGTGTCACGGGTAAATGCCATCCCTCTGTCCTTTGTTTTTAACCATTCGCCAAAGACACGATAATAGAACGTTGCCTGGTAATTGAGAGTACCGCAGTTGGGGTCTTGACCGTAATTGCGGGGCTGCGGGGCTGCGGTCGCGGCCTGAGCCCACCGGAGGGTAGGTGTTTGCATTCTTTGGGTTAAGTCTGCTTTACCAACAACACGTATAAGTGCTGTACTTTTGTGGGAAGGTACCGTTACTACCATGCCTATTTAACCTGGTAACATAATATTCAGTCTTATTAAGTTTAGTCGACTCGATTCGATAATTCGTGGCGTGATTAATATGTACACCTGTACCAATGCAAATTTCTAGTATTAAAGGCCACTGAGCTATGCTGCGGACGGACAGACAGACATGACGAAACTATAAGGGTTCCTAGTTTACGACGGAACCTTAAAGACGCTTTACAAGCACAAATTTTACCTCTCTATCGCCTTGCTTGGCGACATTTAATTCCCCATGCCACGACACGATCCTACGATTCCACAACAGTTAGCTAGTCTACTTAAACGCCGTGCAGTGAGCCCTAGCGATGAACCAAAGCCAGTATAAAGCCATGTCCCACGTCGATATGTCCCGCGCGGCCCGTGCCAACATCATTTGTCCGGGGACCTTATGTCCGGGGAGTAAGGTCCACCGACAGTCAAAAGCGGGGCCGAAGGGTACGGAGGGTGCACGTATCGATCGCGGGCGGCACTTATCGCCGTCTTCACACCTAATTTATCGCGCGGTCTGATCGCGCCGCATTGTGTACAAATACTGGTGTGCTGCTCACTTTAGTGTTAATAAAAACTCATGTAATGCCCATCGAGGACTATTTGATCAATTAAAAAAATCCTACAGTCATAGAAAAAAAAAACAGTTAAATAAACTTGTAATTTGTTTGCAGAATCGCCATGAGATATATCGAGGTTAAAGAAACTATAAATATTTGGCCATAACCCAACCTTAACTCCAGGCAACCATTCATATGGCCGAAGATATGGGTTAGAATGGAATTTAAATGTCGCTGTTTGTATTGGTGAGCCAGACAAATTGACAATCGATGTTATAAGTACGAAATGACATATATGATTTTTGCTGATTAAACTATAAAAATATTTTTATTGATGTTCAGTTTGGTCTATTATCTATCCTTCTGTCTACTTATTCAGGATATGTTAGGTACAGTACGTATGACGCTCTGAACATAAAAAATGAATCTCGGTACCTCGTAAAAGGACTATCATCGCTATTCCCCCTTTTTGTGGTAAGCTGTTGATATTCATACAACACGTATCACAATGGGGAGTTTCCTGTATCTCATGTAGCTACGTAGCTAGTGTAGCCAGCCTCGTAAAATTGCAAATTTCGCAATGCGGAATGCTGCTGGTAAAGGATAGGCCTTTATAAATATGTACACGTTTACGGTTTTATAATTTGTACTTAAATCACTGGTCTATTACTTTGTAAAGGCTGGACGGCTGTATTCATTGAATATTGAACATGGTTTAAAATTAGGTTCAATTTACGAATTTTCAATTCTTTCCCTAAGTCTGTCTAATAAATGTTAGTTGTCGTTTATTTATATGCCTTGGGAAAAGGATAGTGATTTTATCTGACGGATATTTTTATCCGGGGATTATAAAACAGGCCATAAAACTGTCGAAAAGTAAAGTAACATGAAATGAATGCGTCTGATTATTTGGCGCTAGACACGTTTCCAAAAGCTTGCATTAATAAAATGACACCCTAAGTCACGCCTAATTCGCATACATCCCTGAAAATTAACCATGAGACAGCATGTCTACATGGATTAGTGGCAACCGAGTGGCACGTC
>JALPQI010021741.1:0-20090 GCA_025490895.1 Thaumatotibia leucotreta
TTAGAGAACTGAATAGCGACACGACGCGAGGCACCAGCGTTGTGCGACGTTTGCAACTACCTAAGCTACCACTATCTACACTTTAATATCTAACCTATTTACATTAACTGTATACAGGGATCATTGACTAGAAACCATGTCTAGATTAATAATAATTTAACAAAATTACTTATAATTTACGGATTTTACAAGTAAAGGAACATGATCACTGGTAATATCAACAATTGTGGGACAAGTGCGTGGAATGGACAGTTTCCGTCTTTGGTAAACATTTGAACTCACACCTCTCTATCAGATGCCGGTGTGCCATCGGGTTTTATCTTCAAATCATCTTAAAAATTCATTTATTTTACGATACAATTGAATTTAAATACATACAAATAAGTGTAACAAACTATCTAATATCACCTGCTCCAACTGAATGTGAAGCGTAAAATAAAATTCACATAAAATAACAACCGTAAAATAAAATCATTCTAAAACAAAAACAACCTGGATTATCTACGCTCAAATGGAAATTAGAGTCCGAAAATTAGACATAGAATTTCTACACTAGGCATTATAAGTATCTGCCCACATGATAATATAAAATCACGGTAGAGGCGTAACGCGCACGGAGATCAGAGAGCCACGCAACAAAGCGGGGCGTTTGGCATTCGTAACAATATTGTATAAAAATATCGCAACTAACACTATCCTCAGGCGGCTGCTACGCAGGATGCTTCACATCCTCCGCGCACCGCAACTTAACTGACACTTAAAATATTAAACCTAGCAACATTTATACAGAGATTGTTAAAAATTAATCCAAAAATCCATTTCTGTTGCCTTCACTCCAGAAGTGAAACGGCTAGGGTTTAATATTCTAAGCCATCTCTCAATTTGCCTTGATATGGCAAATATCCTTTCTCGAGAGCGACTGTCCGCAGTCTAGTGAGTGTGGAGAGGCCGTCTTCCAGCAGCGAGGGTGTAGACAGGTAGAGGCAGTGATCACGCTACCGCACGCCGGCGGTGCCGAGGCGGTGGTGCGCGGTGCCGGGCCGCACGGGGCGGGCGCTCGCTTTCCGCACCGCTGCCCCCACGGGGGCTTCCAGCTCTTCTTTTTTCATGGAGCTTTCCATTGACTGGAAAAAAAGAGTAGTGTTATGAGCGTAGTGATTTTAACAAAATTTAATAAAATATCTGTGTGTGAAACGTCGTGTCAGTGTTTTAAACAAAAAAGCAGTGAAAAATCAACTTTCTCTGAGCTACAGTGACTGAAAACAAGCCATCCAAGGCTGCGATACACAACACTAATAAAATTTATCTGTGAACTAAATGTTAACTTGCGAAAAGTGGTGAAATAAGATCACGGTGCTATACATAACAATAACTACGGCATACATATCTCAAACGTGAAACTTCCGACAAAACCTGGCAGTTAACATCGACGGTTGACATTGACAACTGACAGTCGACACTGACAGTTGACATTGACAACTGACATATGCATTAAGTGTTGTCTACACACAAAATATTTCTACCGATAGAAAGTATTGCCAACTCTAAACAAGTGTGGCCATAAGCAACCAAAAACATCTAAATAGTAGAAAAATGGACCAGAACCAAATGGATAACTTGATCGCAAAAATGAATGAATCTTTTTTGGCAAGAACTACGGAAATTAAAGAAGAATTCGAGAAACAAACACAGAGCCTCTCAGAAAGCTTCATTAAAAATGTGGGAACCACACTAGACGACAAATTAAACCCGTTTTTGGTAGAGAATAGCAAACTTAAAGAAGAATTGTCAAAATTGAAAGATAAAGTTCACATTTTAGAAAAAAATGCTAGAAAAAATAACATTATTCTCCATGGAATAGACGAGCAGGAAGAAAGTTACCCTAATCTTATGGAAGTCGTCTTAAAAACTTTAAATGATATGGCTAAGGCCTCAACTATGGAGGAATTTGATAAATGGGAAGTTAGTGAAACCTACAGACTGGGAAGAAAGGACAAGAACAAGAAAAGACCAATACTTGTAAAACTTACCTTGGCTTGGAGGAGACATGAAATTCTCAAGAATAACAAACATTTTGCAGATAAGATATATGCCACCGAAGACTTCCCAAAAGATATCCTGCATGCTAGGAAGGAGCTCAAATTAGCACAACAAGAAGAAATAAACAAAGGAAACTCTGCCACCATACGCTATGATAAACTCATAATCAAAAAAAATCAACAAGCGAAAATCCATGACAAACGAAAACGTTCACCTACAAAAACGCCAGAAAACATATATTTAAACAGGGAGAGAGACTACCAAACGGCCCCTAACAAAATAAATAAAACACAAAATCTTGAATTCACAAGCCGTTCCAGAACAAATTCAGTCTCTGAAAACCAAACTTCAAAAAACTAAAACTGCCTCCTCAAAACCGGAAAAACACAACTACAGAAAAAATATATAAACCAACACAATTCCCCAAGCCGACTGGTCATCGTGGGGACTACGACTACCACCCTCAACCCTTATCAACAAATAAACAAAAACATAAATTAAAAATTTGTACCTACAATGTCAGGTCTCTGTCAACTACAGAACGACTCATCGAACTATTACATGCTATTGAAAATATAAACTATGACATAATTGGACTGAGTGAGGTCAGGAGAATGGGCAATAAGATAGAAGAACTGCAGGAACACATATTCTGTTATATTGGAGAAACGAACGGACTCTATGGAGTTGGATATCTGATTAAAAAAGAATACAAAAACAACATAATCAGTTTCAACGGAATATCTGAAAGAGTAGCATCACTGCATCTCAAATTTGAAGACAAAACAGTAACATTAATTCAAGCTTATGCTCCAACAGACAAAGCGAAGGAGGAAGAGATGTCCACTTTTTACAATGACCTGAGGAAAGCTCATGACACACAAAGCCAAATAATAATATTAATGGGCGACTTTAACGCCAAAATAGGCCAACCTAATAAACAAGAAAACTTCATTTTAGGACCCTTCGGATATGGAAAACGTAATGATAGGGGCAGGAAACTGATCCAATATGCATTTGAACAAAAGATGGCTATTATGAACACATACTTCAAGAAAAAACCAAGCCAAAAATGGACATGGGAATCACCAAACCACAAAACGCATAATGAAATTGACTTTATAATGAGCAATAAACCTCAACAAATATCAAATATGGAAGTACTGAAGTGTGTATCCTTCCCCTCAGATCATAGGTTACTGCGAGCAACTCTTATTCTGGAAACACCAAAAAAGTGCCGGAGATCATTTAAATCCTTACCCAAACCACCCAAAACTGATTCCGAAAAAACTATGTACATCCAAAACCTAAAGGAAAACCTAGAACACATGAAAAATCTGAACATAAGCAATATTCAAGAATATTACGATACTTTGCAAAACACAATTAGAAACAGCTTGAAAAAAAGAAATAACAATTCGAATAATAAAACTAAAATACTACGACAAACAACAATAGACCTAATAAATAGACGAACAGAACTTATCCAAGTGAGAAACAAAACTCAAGCTATGAAAGAAGAACTTAAAGTACTCTTCAAGCTATCAAGCAAGGCCATAAAAATAGACTACAAGGAACATAGGAAGAATATAATAGAGAGAAATTTGCTAACATACAGAAGTAGTAAACGGGCGCACAAGGAACTGACTTTACACAAAGACTGGATACAAAAACTAAAACTAGGAGACCATGAAACTAAAACCCGTAAAGATATCATCGACGTAGCCACAGAGTTTTATAAACAACTATACAAAGAACCACCGGAAAATACGAATGAGGAAGATTATCAAACCCTAGAACCTCTACCTGTAAATTATAGTGAAATCGAACCAGTCACAGAGCAAGAACTATTGGTACAGATCAAAAAACTAAAATCAGAGAAAAGTCCCGGACCAGACAACATCAGCAACGAACTGATAAAAATAGGAGCCCCACTACTGATCCCCTATCTAAAAAAGGTTTTCGACGAGATACTTACTACTGAAATAGTCCCTACACAATGGTGTATCTCTGACATAATACTACTCTATAAGAAGGGAGACCCAATGGATATCGGAAATTACAGGCCGATTAGCCTGTTGTCCAGTTTATACAAACTTTTCTCATCAATAATATTAAACCGCATAGCACAAAATATCGAAGACAGCCAACCAATAGAACAAGCGGGATTTCGAGCTGGATATTCTACCATGGACCATATTCATACCCTGGAACAAATACTGGAGAAATATAAAGAATTCAATCGTCCCCTGTATATTGCCTTTGTTGACTACACAAAAGCATTCGACAGCATATCCCACAAGTCGATCTGGAGTGCGCTCAAAGTCTGTGGAGTCAACAAAACATATATAAACATTATCAACAACGTCTATAAACAAAGTATCAGCAGAGTAAGACTTGAAACTACCGGTGAAGAAATCCCTATAAGGAAAGGAGTGAGACAAGGGGATCCTCTTTCTCCAAAGATCTTTATAGCGGTATTAGAAGGCATTTTTAAACAAATCGACTGGAAAGATGAGGGACTTTGGATACGGGGAAAAAGGCTCAGTCATCTTAGATTCGCAGATGACATCGTCCTCCTTGCAGAGTCAGCCATGAAACTTAAAAAGATGATGCAGACACTGGCAGATAAAAGCAGGGAAGTCGGTTTGCATATGAACATAGGAAAAACTAAAGTAATGACAAACAGCCTAGCGAAGCCGATAGAGATTTCTGGAAACCAAATAGAGTATGTAAACAACTATATCTACCTTGGAAAACAAGTTTCATTCGACAGAAAAAGCAATGAAAATGAAGTAGAGAGAAGGATAAACAGTGCATGGCGAAAATATTGGGCTCAGAAAGAGATACTAAAAGGAGACTATCCCCCAAACCTAAAGAAAATCATAATGGACACGTGCATCTTGCCCAGCCTTACATATGGATGCCAGACATGGACTTTCACCAGCAAAATTAAAAGTAAAATCTCCACATGCCAACATGCGATGGAGAGGAGTATGCTGAAACTTAGAAAGATACAAAAAATCAGATGTGTGGAAATAAGGAGAAGAACTAAAATAATAGATGCGTTAAAACAGGCCCTACAGTTAAAGTGGAGATGGGCTGGCCATTTGTGCAGATATCTGGATGGAAGATGGACTTTAAGAGCAACAGAATGGACAGGTCCAGCAGGGAAAAGAGGCTGAGGAAAGCCCCAAAAACGATGGGCAGATGACTTAGCACAAATTGTTGGCAAGAACTGGATGGAGACCGCAAAGATGAGAGATAAATGGAAGGGTGCTGAGGAGGCTTTTACCCAACAGGGATCAATGCGTTAAAAAAACAAAATAAAAATGAAACTGTAACATAACCTAAGCATTGAACAAATAAAGCTTTATTATTATTATTATTATTATAATAAAATATCTTGGATTGTTTAAATAATGGATGATGAGGGTATAATATAATAGATGAAATAAATATTTGTGACAATATTGATAATTATGATACAAATGAATACTCTCGGCAGGATTCAAACCCTGAACCTTCAGCTTGGTAGTCAAGGTCGCTATTAACTAGATTATGGTAGTTGACGAAATTATGGTGGCAAATGACATAATTGCCAATTTGATTCGCAAGCTTTTCTGGAGTATTCCATGAAAACGTGTCGTAAACGACACTGTCTTTTCAATATTTTTGAAAAATTAAATTAGTAAGCCGAGTTACAGTATAATAATAACATATCAAGGCTTTAAGATTGATAGTGTTTCCTAGCTGCTAGCATATTTTATTAGGGTAGCTACCATAGCGACACGTAAGCGACAAAAAGTAGATGTTTTCATGGAATGCTCCTTCTCTAGCTTTATGGACTTTAGAAGAAGTTCAAAAATGAAAAATGGAGTTCTAATTATGTTGATTTAATTTTTATTTACTGCATCAAATTAATGGTGTTAGCTCACGGTAAACACACTGATATTAGGCAGTCAGTGATATCTACATCATTAGTAATTAGTATGGGATTAGGGCCTTCACTCACTCTCTGCGGCCTGGGCGGCGGCGGCACGTAGGTCCTGGTGGTGGCGGGCAGGGGTACAGGCGCCAGCTCGAGCAGGTTGTGGGCGGGGCTCCGCCGGCGGCACGATGGGGCTAGGGGACAGGACTAGGGGTCTCCACTCACTCTCTGCGGCCTGGGCGGCGGCGGCACGTAGGTCCTGGTGGTGGCGGGCAGGGGTACAGGCGCCAGCTCGAGCAGGTTGTGGGCGGGGCTCCGCCGGCGGCACGATGGGGCTAGGGGACAGGACTAGGGGCCTCCACTCACTCTCTGCGGCCTGGGCGGCGGCGGCACGTAGGTCCTGGTGGTGGCGGGCAGGGGTACAGGCGCCAGCTCGAGCAGGTTGTGGGCGGGGCTCCGCCGGCGGCACGATGGGGCTAGGGGACAGGACTAGGGCCTCCACTCACTCTCTGCGGCCTGGGCGGCGGCGGCACGTAGGTCCTGGTGGTGGCGGGCAGGGGTACAGGCGCCAGCTCGAGCAGGTTGTGGGCGGGGCTCCGCCGGCGGCACGATGGGGCTAGGGGACAGGACTAGGGCCTCCACTCACTCTCTGCGGCCTGGGCGGCGGCGGCACGTAGGTCCTGGTGGTGGCGGGCAGGGGTACAGGCGCCAGCTCGAGCAGGTTGTGGGCGGGGCTCCGCCGGCGGCACGATGGGGCTAGGGGACAGGACTAGGGCCTCCACTCACTCTCTGCGGCCTGGGCGGCGGCGGCACGTAGGTCCTGGTGGTGGCGGGCAGGGGTACAGGCGCCAGCTCGAGCAGGTTGTCGGCGCGGCGGCGCGGGGCTCCGCCGGCGGCCGCCGCGCACGTGGGGCGCCGCGTGGCGCCCGCCAGCGGACGGGTGCTCAGGGGCTCCACGCTGGGACAGAAATACATGTTAAGTTTCTTGCTCATCCACTAATCGTGTATAGTCCCTAATCTTAATAGGCACAGCCGCCAACTGATATATCGGATACCCACAAATATCTAAGCACTCTACTGTGACCATACATAACATGGAAGTCTATAACGCCAGCTCAAAAATGCCCCCAAAATCAATTATTCAATTGTGCCAAGATGGGCAGGACATAGCGCTTTTCTTAACACCGCGCATATTTCGGCGCAACAGCTTTGACAAATGTTTATAGAATATAACCAATGAAAAGTTTGATGGACCAATCACAACTATTTTAAATGGCGATTTAAGTTTTTATAGGTTGAAATTGAAATTCATTGCCGTGATTATTAACGAGGGGGTGACATTTGTCAACCAAAATTCAGGACCGTTTTTGAAAGGCCATTTACTATGGCGTGCGGCTTCCATGTTTTATTTGTTCGTAGGCACTCCACTATTAACATGGCAATGAGGCTGGTTCCTGTGTCACGCGGACCGCCCGCGCGGACCGTTCGCAAAAATCGTTTCAGTATCGCGCTGACTGCTTCGGAGTACAGACGCGAACAATGCATCCAATGTAGAGAGTGTCCACATCGCGACTCGCCACGACTGTCTTGCGCGGACGCGTGATGCGTGATACTGGAACGCTCACCGGCGCCCCCCGCGCGGATGGCTGCTAAATACACATTGCTCCGCGCGGGGAGATCCACAGGGGCGTGCACGATCCGCGTGACACAGGAACCAGCCTAAAGGGCATTTTACCCATATTTTTGGTCACCGTGCACCGATATATGTCATGGTGACTTGACTGTACTGTTGTTGTTGTTGTTGACGTCCTAAGGCACCCCAGAAGTGCAAAGGGCCTTCACAAGATCGCGCCACGCCTCTCTGTCCGCAGCAACACTTTTAGCCTCCCTCCAGCTTAGGCCAACCGTACGGAGCTCGTTTGAGACGGATCGCTGCCAGGAGTGCACTGGCCGTCCAGGAGGTTGGCTGCCGTTGGGCGGTTTCCAGTCAAAAGCGATGTAGGCGTTGTTTTGCTCTCCTCTCCGGATAGTGTGACCTATCCACCTCCATTTCCTGGAGGCAATCTCGATGCCTATAGGTGTATGGCGGCATATAGCCCACAGGTCTTCGTTCCGGATGGTGTTTGGCCAGAAGATACGCAGTATTGATCTGAGCGACTTATTGACAAAGACCTGAAGCTTGTTGGTCAGACCCTTTGTCACTCTCCAAGTCTCGCAGCCAAAAAGCAGGACTGACTTGACAACAGAGTTGAAGAGGGAAACTTTAACGCGTCGCGTCAGGACATTTGACTCCCAAACAGGCTTTAGTTGGGCGAAAGCAGCCTTTTCCTTGCAAATTCTGCTGTCAATGTCCTCATTTGCTCCTCCCCAACAAGTGATCTGGCTCCCGAGGTAAACAAACTTGACCACTGAGTCTAGGCTTGCGCCTCCCAGCGTCAGAGGGTCCATTGTGCTCGTCTTAACCCGCATGCTGACTGTTTTTCGTTTGTTGATCCGCAGGCCCATTGTATCCGCCTCTTCTTGAAGGTTTCCACTCACCTCCTGATCATCATCATAAACTAGCCATCAATAAGCCTTGCCACCAGCACCACTAGTAAGATCTTTGCTACCACAATAGTAAAAGTGTTTGAGAGCTTTATTACCTGTCAAGCACAGCTCTTGTTTTATCATCATAAGCCAATCTAGTGACTAGCAACAGTAACACCCATGGTACCAAGAATTCCACCAGTAGAAGTTGTCCATGAAACCCTGTCACTAGCTAGTAGAATTCTGTAAAACACTTGTAAAGTCTTTGCTGTTGGTCTTCGGAAATCCGTCACCAAGCTCTGCTATCAACACCTCCTATAGTTTCAACTACCAGGAGAGAAAGAGTGTTTAAGAGGTTACCTATCAGGTACAACTCTTGTCCAAGCATCCTGATCATCATCATAAGGCAGCCTGGCGATCTGCGCCCTAACAGCTAATGGCACAAAGAAGTCTGCTAGTAAAAGCCTTTTCCGAAGCTCTACCAGCTGTACCAATTGTAAAGATTTTGGTACCAGGAGTCCATAACTATATAAGGGGTTACCTGTCAGGCACAGCTCGTGTCCAAGCGTCCTGATCATCATCATAAGCCAACCTAACAATCTACGCCCTACCTGCTAATGGCACAAAGAAGTCTGCTAGTAAAAGCCATTTCCGAAGCTCTACCAGCTGTACCAGTTGTAAAGACTTTGCTACCAGGAGTCCATAACTATATAAGAAGTTACCTGTCAGGCACAGCTCTTGTCCAAGCGTCCTGATCATCATCATAAGCCAGCCTAGCGATCTGCGCCCTACCAGCTAATGGCACAAAGAAGTCTGCTAGTAAAAGCCATTTTTGCTACCAGGAGTCCATAACTATATAAGGGGTTACCTGTCAGGCACAGCTCGTGTCCAAGCATCTTGATCATCATCATAAGCCAGCCTGGCGATCTGCGCCCTACCAGCTAATGGCACAAAGAAGTCTGCTAGTAAAAGCCATTTTTGCTACCAGGAGTCCATAACTATATAAGGGGTTACCTGTCAGGCACAGCTCGTGTCCAAGCGTCCTGATCATCATCATAAGCCAGCCTGGCGACCTGCGCCCTCCCGGCTAGCGGCACGAAGGAGTCCGCCAATAGAAGCCGCCTCCGTAGCCCCGCCACGAGGGCGGCCTGTAACGCCTCGTGTTCTCGTCGTTCCCCGTCGTGAGCCTCGCGTAGTTCCACCATCTCCTCACGAAGAGCCGCGTATTTTGTGACGCATTTCTTTAATCTGAAAAATGAGAACGATTTTAAATTAAATTGCTTTTTCGCAACACCTATTCGAATACGGGTCTTTTCTTCCCTGCTAGGAGGGATCAAAATGGCACTTTTCTGTTCAAGGACTTTTTATTGCCAGCCTAAAAAATTACAATGAATAATATGAAAATAAACAACAGTACGTTCATAATTGATAAAAATTTCTTCGGAATCGATTATTTGCATAAATATTAAATAATGTGATATATCATATATTTTTCTCATAGGTGTCTCAGTATGTGTCACACGCGGTATCAAAATTATTTCGTCTTGGGCGTTAATGCTTGAATCCTTCATTACGCTCAGGATTCAATATACACCCACGCCGGAAAAATACCATTTTGATCCCTTGTTACACAATCTACTATTAGTTCACGACAACAAAAAGAACAAACCCACGGAATGAGCATTTTTCCTTTTCTCTTTTAATTTTGTGAAGAGAAATTCCTGAATTACCACCTAACTTCTCTTATGTTTAACGTAACGTTGCGACACCAGAGTGTCAAATTCTAAAGCTGTTCTCACCTCTAATTTCCACTTAGGGAATAGTAATTTTATCTATCTAGACTAAGTCAAGACTCCTGCAATGTGTACATCCAGAATTTCCAAGTTACCATACAGATACCCAATGAAATTTACCTCTGCGTCTTATGATCGACTTCCTGCTGCAGCGACGCGAAAGTCTGCGTCACAGACGCCGTAGTCTCCTCCTCTAAATCTATCTTCTGCTGCATTTCCACCTCTCTCTTCTTCCTCTCCGCTATCTCCATGTTCCTCGCATCCAACACTGCCCTGGACTGACGCAAATCGTCCAGCAAATCCCCGTCTCCGCCGCCGGAAACTAAACGTTCTTCTAGTTGCCGGATCTGGTGTTCCAACTCTTCGGTCTTGCATTTTTCCTGCTCGATGGTGGATGCCGCTAGGATGTGCTCGTTTTCAATGCTGACGGTGTCTATCGTATCTTCTTCGGCTGGAACTGAGATACATCGTATTTTATTGTTACGCATAATGTAGAACTAGATATTGCAAGATGTGAATTCGATAGTATTACGATGCGAACATGATTTCGGAGTATAGTTTTGGACTGTATCTATGGGGAGAGATTAGATTTATATTACTATCAGGTGGTTGTGATTGTGATGGTCAGGCGTTTACCGTGTATCATGTTACGCGTCACATTCGCACTCGCACTCTTGTTAGATCGTGTTCTACCGGTAGAAAATTAAGGCAATGTTTGTCATAAGCATGTTGCGTAGTTTTAACTCATTAGAAGAAAGATTATGGAAAATGGACTAACCTGGTTTGCTGCCTGGATCCTTCGGCACTCGTTTATGGCATTTATCCGCAGCTTGTCTCTGCTCGATGAGCGTCCTTCCGTCTGGACTTCAATGGATATGTGGACTGACCTGGTTTGTTATCTGGTGTTTCCAGAACTCGTTAACGCCAATTTTCCGCTATACTTCGTTACTCGCAGATGCGCGATCACCGCCTGTGTAGTCTAGTTCCATCCTTCAGACCTGGATCTGTGGACTGACCTGGTTTGTTGTCTGGATCCTTCGGCACTCGTTTATGGCATTTATCCGCAGCTTGTCTCTGCTCGATGAGCGTACTTCCGTTTGGACTTCAATAGATATGTGGACTGACCTGGTTTGTTATCGGGTGTTTCCAGAACTCGTTTACGCCGATTTTCCGCTATACTTCGTTACTCGCAGATGCACGATCACCGCCTGTGTAGTCTAGTTCCATCGTTTAGACCTGGATCTGTGGACTGACCTGGTTTGTTGTCTGGATCCTTCGGCACTCGTTTATGGCACTTATCCGCAGCTTGTCTCTGCTCGATGAGCGTCATTCCGCCTGGACTTCAATGGATATGCGGACTGACCTGGTTTGTTGTCTGGAACCTTCGGAACTCGTTTCGGGCGTTTCTCAGCGGCTCGTCGTTGCTCGATGAGTGCTCGCAGGCGCTCGATCTCGGCTTGGTACTCGCGTAACTTGGCGTCTTTCGGATCCTCATTTCGGATTGGCTTGTTCTTTATAGCTGGAACACAATGTTTGGGTAGTATTTTATGCTAAATGCATTAAATTCACACCACTTTGAAGGTGGTATTGATGGTAATGGTGGATTTTATGAAACCTGTAAAAAAAATCTGTCAGAAGATTATTTAGTTCCTACTAAATTTGTATCAGTGCAAACGGAAAGGTACCTTGTCACGGTGTTTAAAATAAACTTTATTAAAGAACACATAAGGTCGGTTTTAAGAGTCGTGACAGGGTACCTTTCCGTTTGCACCGATACATTTATCGACTTTGTATTTCTCATAAAATATTGATAACATTTGCATTAGAGCATTACGTTAGCCAATTCTCCGTCACTTATTTGGTGTCTCACTTAAATTCCAAGATCCAACGACCAGTAGAACAGACATATAATTAGGCACTGGTCTCACTGCGAGCTACTAAGCTATGAACTGTGGACTATAAACACGAACAAAAGATACGCACTCCCGTGTAAATAAAAGAGACACGGCGATACTCGCCCGGCGGTGATAGTTGATAGCTGGGCGAGTATCACCTTGTCTCTTTTATGTACACGGGACTGCGTATCTTTTGTTCGTGTTTATCGCCTATAGTTCATAGCTTAGTAGCTCGCGGTGAGACCAGTGCCTTAGTCCTACTTTTAATAAACACGGAACCATTGTAAGCTTACTGGACCCTTTTCTGAATGTCTGAACGAAGAATTTTTTATCCCTCGGTCTTATCAATATGTCTATTTATAAGACGAAAAGGGGCAAACAATACCAGCATGCTAAGTTAGCAGACGTTTGTGGATAAGTCGGTTAGCTACCACCGGCAACCATGGGAAACAAACAAGAGAGGATGCATTCCACGAAAAAGTCCACCGATGTCCCGTACGAACACGGTTTTTCTCATAATTGTGGGTTTATCAAAGTTATATTTTGTGACCAGAGGAGTTAAAAATTGCTCAATAAAATATATATTAATGACTCAAAAGTAAACTCAAATTATCGGAATATATACGTGTTTGTACAGGACAGCTTGCGTAGAAAGTTCTGGATTAAATCCCGTTTCTTTCTAAACAAACAGCTCGTTTTTTTCTCAGGTCAAATTTTCGCTTATACCAGGAGAACGCGATGTCACCGAGGAAAAGTCAATTGAAATAGATAGAAAAAAGTGACAGTGACATTGATTATTTCTGTGAAAATCCGAAAAAAAACGAAATTTTCATACATTCCCGAAAAAACCATTTGCTTTTTCCGACATTTTTAACGCTAAGGACAGCCTAAATGGTCCCGAGGATCAGTACCTTTGGCGCGATGCGCGTACCGCAGCGTGGTGATGGTCTCGTCGTAGTTGTAGGCGGCGGGGCCCACGGCCGCGATCATGATGGTCTTGCTGTTGCCGCCCAGCGAGTCCTGCAGGATGCGCGTCAGCTTCGAGTCTCTGCGACACGTATAGGGTATAGCTTCAATACTAAGCCACAGTTTTTGCTAGGTAGTTAATCGATTGGAATTATAGGGATCTCGGGAACTACGTCAAAGAGACGCTATAGAGCAACTTGTAAGATATCTCTTACTATAAGTTATATAGTTGTCATTGTGATTGTTAGTGTGTTGTGGTTCTAGAGTAGCCTGGGGTTCTGGTTGACTGTACACGATTTGCAGGCAGGTGCAGGTACTGGAATCACTTCAAAGTCGAAAGGCAACACGAGTTCATGAATGTCTCCTAACTTATGAAGCCAATACCTAAGTAATGTTTGTCCCTTTTGGTCTCATCAATAAAACTAAAAGGGAGAAACGATACTTATCGCCTTGCCAAGTTAGAATAGAAGTCCTTTATGAATAAGGGGTCAAGTTTTTAAAGTATTGCCATTCGACTTCTTTTACGAACACGTCTTCTTTGTTCAAAAATTCTCATGAGCCGGGAGTTTTCCCAGCCCGGGCATTTGCGGGAGGAATTTTCTTTAAAATCGCACTATAAGTACCAGGGTAACATAGGGTTCAGAAGTCTCACCGGTAAGGAACATGGGGACTATTCTCAGCCAGCGCGGAGATGACATTCCCCAGCGAGGATAGCGCCTGGTTGATCCGCGCCGCCTCCCGGAGTCGGTCGCCGCCGGCGCCGGTCTTGCGCTGCCGCTCGCTCCCCGCCAGGTCCACTAGATTCAGCTTGCCCACACTGGAAACAAATACACAATATTAAGATGGAGTCATTCCTATTATTCTCTTAGGGTCCTGCCAAATCAATCGATGCGGAATCGGCTTAAGCCGACCGAAAAAGGTTTTATCTCGACGGCATAGATTATTTGAAGGCATTTGCGCTCATGTACTGTCGACATAGAGAATTTTTCGATAGGCTTAAACTGATTTCGCGTCGATTGATTTGGGGAAACCCTTAGTCCTATCTATTCTGCTGACGAACCAGTGGGTGATCGGTCCCCCCAAACGATGACAGATAACAACGTGCCACGTGGACCGTTCCATTTGTTCGAGAATGTTTTGCTTCATTCTTGATTAACACAATACTGATTCATCTTACGATATAAATGATATAATTGTTTATGTTTGAACTTTAAAGCTGGAAAACGTCAACACCTTTCTTCCATTTGTTCGGAATTTGTAAACACAATATAAGGAATGTATGAACCGCACCGCACTGATGGCAAACTGCGAGGAACCCGGAGCCAGCAGTCGATGACGCGTACATTAATTAGGAGTATTAGGATATGTTACGTTTTCGCACACCAAGAGCCTTTAACCTTTGCCTAGCTTCTTGCGTCGAAATGTGGCGTATAAGGGCTCATGCACAAATCATGTGAGGTTTTTTTGTCTACTTTTTGACCCCCCCCTCCCCCATGGTGATGTTTGGTGAGTTTTTTGGCTAGCCCCCTCCCCCCCCTAGCAGTCTCACGTGTATTATTCTCATTCAACTTTTCACGTTTTCTAGCCGAAATTCACAATATTTCTTAGTTTGTTCATCGTAGAAAAATACACGTGAGGTCTCCTTGTACCCCCCCCTCCCCTACCGTGATCTTTCGTGATGTTTTCTTGGACCCCCCTCCCCCCCTATAGGACCTCGCGTGATTTATGCACAAGCCCTAACGTGTCTAGAGTGATGCCGTGTCCATTTCTTTATCTGCAGCAAGGCAACTCCTGTGGCAGAGTTGGTGATAAACTTTTAGGCATACAGTAAACGATATTGGTGTTTAAAGAATGCCTAACAGGCAACTGTTACTTGTTAGTACATTAGGTAAGCACCATGCAACTATACATGTCATCACCAGCACCAGTGTCTCTTCTTCTTGCACTGGCACGAAATTTATTGATAGTTTTACCTATAATTACCATGCAATAACAAACGCTTTTAGTACATCGATTCACGAAAATCTTCACTTGATGAGTTGAGAAGTCGACAACGTAAACATATGTTTAACGACTTCCAATATCGATATTTTTAGAACGATCGAAACGAATAAAGGCTGCATGCTGCATATAATACATGGAGATGGGAAATATGGGTCATCGGTTTATCGCCGCCGCTAATGCGGTGCAGCGTTTGGTGTTGTTGACCCGCAGTTCTATTGGCTACTTCCTTTCAGCTTCCTCGGTAGGAAGCTTCCTGTGGCATGTTTCAACTGCAATCATCGAAAAGTATTTTTTTTCGAAAAACGATTTCACATGAGTGACAGATAGTTTGTATTTTTTATTTTATTTTTGTGAGCTCTGTTTCGGACAAATTATTGTCAATTGGTCAAATTATTGTCGCTGGACGATTATTGTTGTTACCGTCACAGGGTATTTCTTATTTAGATTTGTGAATCATGTATAGGTACAGAAAGTTAAGGTTATCTAGACTTAATTTTCTATATTTTTATATATGAACGGGAAGTTTTACGCAGGGGCTACTCAAGAAATAAGTATCAAAATGTTGGACTCCCTGGAAACCCTTAACTTTCGAACATGGTCGTGACACACCTGTCAAACTAGATAAGAATCACCCCACCGTCAGTTTTTAATTTTCCAAATGTTTGAAATATAAATTTCAAGTCATCATTTTATAATTTACAATAACACAACCATTTTTCTGTTAATCGAAACCGTTGAAAATCTCTTTAATTCTAATGGTATAGACTCACACACACCGTAAATCGAAAATATCAAACTCTTGTTATCCCAAATGAGCCGTCAATGTGGTTTCAAAGATGGTTGATGAATATATTCAATAACCTCCATTATACGCCGACTTTAAGTAATTTGGTAAGAAAAGTATGACCTAAAGCGACACTTTCCTAGGTTGCTAAAGCCAACTTACATAAGGAGAATAGCGATTGCTGCCAACCTAGGAACTAGTATTTAGGTCAATCCGATAGTTAAGTCCAGGGACATATTATTTTAAACCTTGTAACATTATATTAAACCTTGGCGCATTTTACCGCCTCACTGTATTTCAAGAAATAAGTAAAATCGAAAATGATTTAGCCTGATTACCAAGAGAGATATAGGTAAGTCTAAGTATAGAAAGGTGGTATTAATTCGTACTTTGCTATACTTACAATTTACTTATTTTGTCAGCCTCCGTAGCCTAGTTGGTAGTGAACCTGCCTACGAAGCTGGAGGTTCCGGGTTCGAATCCCGGCGAGGGCATTATTTGTGTATTCATTTATCACAAATATTTGTTCCTTGGTCATGGTTGTGTATGTATTTAAGTAGGTATCTATTTATATGTATCTATCTATTATATATATCGTCGCCTGGTACCCACATCACAAGCCTTAATTGAGCTTACCGTGGGACTAGGTCGATTTGTGCAAGATGTCCCAAGATATTTATTTTTCTTTTTTTTTTTTTTACTTAATAATTACTAATATTATGTACTAATTAATATTATGTGTTAATAATATTAACTAGTAACAGAATGGAGTGCATAAATTCTTCCATCGCAAATCGAACTCGACCATTTGTTGATGTCAAGTTATTTATCATCGACAATTACCTACGAATTATTAGGTACCATCATGTTGACTGTTGTTAGGTTTAGCAAATTGTTTCTATGCACCTAAATGGGCCGTAAAACATGTTCCGCCTAATACTTGTAGCATATTCATATTACAAGTCGCGTGGGGTGCACCAAATACCTACTTCTGTGAAGCCGCGATGGTGCCTGTGACGCATGCTGGCATTGATTCATGCATGTGCATAGTTTCCTTCAGAAACGCGTCACTCGCGATATTTTTACACAAAAAGTTTCGCAAGCGATAAGCCGTTTCCTCAACCGCGGCCGTGAATCAAATGTAAAACAAATAAACATACCATTCAAACTTTATCCTCATGGCACTGCTCTTACACAATTTAACAAAGTACAGCTAATGACGAAAAGTAAATATTTACATCGCTACCGCAAGTGGGCGACCATCGGTCGAGTTAGGAAGTTATGTCACTTATCACTTCGCTGTCAGTACAATAAAGCCTACTACGGCAAGGCCGCCCACGCTGGTCCAACTCAGCTGGGAGTGAGATGAGATGTGACGTTGGTGTTGTAGTACGCTTGCGCGGATGCTGGATTCGATTGACACCTTGAGACTAGAAGTCTAGAACTAGAGCTTTATTGATCTTGTTTACACTTGCGATTTCATTGGCGACATCATTTGAAGTGAAAGACTTTAAATTATAAATATCAGATGTCTTATACAAATGAAAAAAGACCAAGATCACCAACGTCCGAGGCTACACGGAGTGGCCCAGCGGTACAGCCATCAGCTACGAAAGCCGAGTACGTGGGTTCGATCCCCACCTCGAACGTTAGTTTAGTGATCTTGGTCTTTTTTCTTTGGTATAAGACATCTAATATCTATAATTTATAGTATTGGTAATGTGACTATTTAAAAAAAAAAACAAATTAATGTGTTTCAACGAAAACTTCGAAGTGAAAGACTACTCGTAAAAGCGGGGCCCTTATTTCGTATTCTATATAAAAAAATATGTCATAGTCAGTAGGCGGCAAAAAGGCTCACGGATCGTCTGAGTCTGATGGTAACTAACTATCCATATCGGTAGTCCATGGATACCTGTACTGTGAGACTAACGGGTCAGAAGTGCGTTTTCAAAGTAAACTATTCCGTACGTAAAATCATGAAACACTAATCAATTTCCTGGCGGTTCGCCAGACTACATAACAGTAGCTAGTAAAATATAAAGAGTGTAATGTGTATTTGGCTATAAAATAGAAGCTTCGTCTGGGACCGGCGCACGCGTCACGTCTAGTGAGGCGTCTAGAATTATAGCTATGACCAAAATCGTGTAGTTCGTGTAGTTTTGTGTAGTATATCGTGTGTTGCTAAGAATAACTCTAACAAGGGTATATATAAAGCTAACCTTTTATACAGATAAGGAAGTAGTCTTTGGGGTGTGGAGGCTGAAGGTGTGTAATAAAGGTGGAATAAAAGAAGTCCTTGATATCGATCTGAAGCGAATAAACTTACACTTAACTTCTTGTTTCGACGACGATCAATCTTTCTGTTTCTATATACTTTACACAAACGGAATCAGCCGGTAAAAGTGTACTGGTGAACACTATTATCCGCATATTTCCGAATATACGGAAAATGTGAGCTATCTATTGTTGCCTAAACTGAAACCATATGGTAATATTCGAAGTGGATACGTACGTATTTATTTAACTTGTCTCAGCAGATACTTTTCGAAATGTAGAGAGAGAAGAATGACTGGAATTGTTCACACAAATAATGGGTGGTCTAAATTTTCATGTTAATATTGTTACGCCGGTGGCATGATAAAAACTACAAATATGATTTTAGATACATTAGAAGCGTTTTCAGCAGGCTGAGATGCGTTTTTTAGGCCGTTTCAGAAGGTCCTGTTTCACATACTACAAAATCAAATATTCACCCCAGATACCGTCGTTTTCAGGCGCCTGAAACATGTTTTCAGGCCGTTTCAGGATACCCTCTATCGGATGGCGCAATAACCTGAAAACCCGTTCTCCGGCGTTTTCAGGACCCCTTTTGGGCCTCTCAAGTACAAATCGGTATATAGCTAAATTTCTCATAGGAGTGAAAGAGAAAGCACTATTAGATAAAGACAGCATGAGAGAATGTTCTGGAAGGATGTGAATGAGACAGCTATAGAGAGAACATTCTGGACGGGTGTGAAAGAGAAACCTGTAGAAAGAGACAGCGATACTCTAGAATGTTCGCGCACCTAACTCGGGAACTTTCTAGAGTCGAATCTTCTCGTACTTTGTAGATTTGAGTGGCTGGTATAAATACACAGCATGACCCGGCCGGGAGTAGTTTCAATTGAGACAGCGAAGAGATAACATCAAGAGCGAAAACTGCGATTCTAACGGCGAGTTTGAGAGTGAATCAGTGTGACGTGTTAAGTGTGTGATTACTGTTTTAGTTTGGTGTTTGTTCCTTTAATTAGTAATTAAAGTGTCAGTTTTAATTAGTGGCTTATTTATACATTTTCTATAGAAAACCCACCCCACGAACGTAACATTTGGTGTCAGAAGCGGGATAGAAAATGGGTATAACGCCACGTGACAACGAGACCGAGCCAAAAGGAGTTGTGACCCGGAGCCAAACTGCACGTGAGGAACCTGCAGCGCAGGAGGATATTGCAGTACGTGAAGAGCCTCCAGCATGTGAGGATACTGCATCCAAGCCCGGTCCGTCTGGTTTGCAGGCTAAGAGTACACAAGACGTAGACCTCAGAACTATTCTGATTCTCCTGAAGGACCAGTCGCGGAAACAAGAAGAACAGTTGCGGAAACAAGAAGAACAGTCGCGGAAACAAGAAGAACAGTTGCGGAAACAAGAAGAACTGTCGCGGAAACAAGAAGAACAGTCGCGGAAACAAGAAGAACAGTCGAAATTGATTCTTCAAGAGCTGCACAAGGCTGCTACTGAATGGAAGCAAGAAATGTACGAAGTCCAAGGGAAGCTCAGTGACATGGAGAACAAGATTCATGTTGTAGAGGAAGCGGTTGAGCGTCGCCTCCAAAAGCTTGAATTAAAAGTAGCTAGTGGCATCAGTCCCTGCACACCTGAGATATCTGTGCCGGGAGGTGGAAAATTTAAGGCACCTCCTTTTGATGGAACATCTTCGTGGGCGGCGTACAAGCTACAGTTCGAGTCCGTGTCCAAAGCAAACGGTTGGAGTAAAGAGCAAGCGATGACGGCTCTGACGCTGGCACTTCGTGACGAGGCTCTTACAATTCTAGAAGCTCTTGGAAAAGAGCAAACTTACGACCGGCTTCTAGAAGCATTAGAAGCCCGTTAC
>JALPQI010021742.1:0-12948 GCA_025490895.1 Thaumatotibia leucotreta
ATGTTAATACTTAATTTACTACATTCTGTTAAGTACATTAAAGGAGTACGTTGCAAGAATCTAGTTTTAGTTATGTATAGTTTAGTTAAATGTGTAAAATTACCAATACCCAAACAGGGTTCATGTGAACTATTATTATACAATAAGACCTTGTGTAACACATAATTATATACAATAAATGAATTATGAATTAAATACAGTCAGGCTAGAATTTAACTCTAAATCAGGAAACCCTATTAATATATTGAATTAAAAACAGTTATTTGTTTGCATTTAACTCAAAACTTAAAATATATGGACTTGGACCCTATATTATTTGGTATGGTGACATTTGTAAGTCTGACAATGACGCAGGCATCCAAGCTAGTCCGGGTAGCTAGTGCATCCTGCAGTAGCTTCGAAAAATTGGGTACAAATCCTTCCGTTGGATGAAATCTTAGCTCACGATAACTGACTCTCACAAAACACTATTTCTAACGTTTGCTGTAGAGAAATTCGACAATCAGCACCCATCTTAGCTGTAACTGAATGTTTTACTCCCGTTGATTATTCAATTTGAAAAATAATTGTAAGAAGATCTTATGGATTAGGAGCAAAGGGTACCTAATCAGTAAAAAATAGATACATTTTTAATTGATTTATTTATAATACATTACAATACAACATAATTGAAAAATCAAATTTTACATTGGGTCATTTTGGACTTACCACCAGTTAATTATTACAAATGAGTTTGGTCTGTTCTGTTGTAGATACATAATTACATATGTAACAATGTATTCAGGTTTAATACAAGCCTAGATTAAGTTGAAATAAGCTTATTTTTCAATATTATTGTATGCTAAAGTTGTTTTTCAATAAACAGTATTATTGTATATTATGTGTTTTAATCCATATATCATAATATAAAAGAACCTTTTTATTCTTATCACACACAAATATGACAGTAACTTTACCAGTTACCTAATTGTTTTCACATGATTCACATTGGTGTCTTGCCACCAGGCGATAACAGACAGGTCTCAAATATTAATGTAGGTTTCGAATAACGGTGCAGAAGCTTAATAGCAGTGTTTTACCCTACAATAAAACACATATTAAGCGAAACACCTTATTCGAAACCTACACTTTATAATCCTGCCTGGCGGTTAAAATGCAATGTTCCATTCTCACAGTTACTTTTCACTAACTCACCACAAATCTTAGCACTTGCACTTCACTTCACCTTTGTGTAAGTTTTTGTGACGGTGGTGTATCTATCTATTATATCACTGTTTTGGTGGAACATTGCAAAACGTGTAAATAAAACATTAAATTTGAGAACCAATGACGAGGGAACGGGCACGCCCTACTCTGGTGGCATGAACAGGAAACTGATAGAGGGGGTAAAAAGAGTAGAGTATAGTCAAATCAGCAACCGTCACGTCATAGTAAACAAGATTGCCTCTCTCAAATATTAATGTAGGTTTCGAATAAGGTGTTTCGCTTAATATGTGTTTTATTGTAGGGTAAAACACTGCTATTAAGTTATGTATATCAGATTTTGGCAGTGAATATTTCAGTAAAATGACGTTTAAGTAACTTTATCTAAAAGCTATCTTTGGAACGGTGAGTCGTATCAAAACATGGGTTTTACTAGATTGTAGTCCTTGAAATTCTTATACCAAAGGCGTAAAAAACACGATTTCGTGAAAAAGTCACTTAGTCGGTATTTGCATTAATAGGACGAAATTATCTTTATTTTTAAGAATATTGCAATAAAAATTGGTGAACACTTAGGTCATCGTAAAATAATAATATTGGATTAAAAACAACAAATTGATAAAAATCAAGTTAGCGTAGTATTAATTGCTGGTGTCGAAATGTTCCACGTGTACGAATGGTGCCAAACTACCCCTATAGTACCTATTTGTAATTGGGACAATAGACAAGTCTATACAAATTTTGTTAGGTACTTTAGCGCCTTGACTAAATTACTTTATTTATATTCTATTCTACGTGGTACTTACATAGTGGTTTGAAAATGAACGACTATGCCTACTGGAGAAGTAGGAATATTTTTTACTGATTTTTCAATCCCCAGTTAACAGTATCTGTCAAATAAATGTTAGTTCTATCCTTTTTTGACTGATGACCTAAGAAAAGGATGATAATAATTTTAACTAACGGATATCTACTTTTAACTGAGGATTGAAAAATCAGCCCAATCGTGTAAACTTACGTTTAATGTTATCCTGACGATGACGCTGAGTCTGCCTGCGACCACGGGTCACGCCCGAAACGTCAAGATAAAATTAAACGCGAGTTTACGCGAATAAGACCCGTTTGTCGTTAAAATAATATGGCAAGGTTTCATTAAACACAAATACACCTACAGATGAAACTAAATGAAATCTCGTCAATATCTTATTGCTTGCATCTTTGATCATGTCAACACCCAGGATACACTAAACACCTTTAGAATCGTACCTCCAATATTGACCGGGGTTCAATCAGACCCGATCAATAATCACAAAATTCACATCATGTGGGGAAAGTGCTGGCGTCTGACAACAATAGAGGCTCTTATTTCTCACGTGCCGTCACTTTCTGAACATACTCTAATACGTACTCTTATACGATGAAATATAATGCCTACACAAAGGAAAAGTGCGAAATCGATTCAAGTGGGTGACCCATCACAATGTAATCATAATTGATTATATTTGAAACGTTACAATAATATAATTATGATTGCTTTTGAAATAAAATACGTATGAAGCTACTGAAGAAAATAGAACTTCAAAACTTTATAAGATAGCCATTTTAAAACTCGGTAAAATAGCGGTAGCCCATTCATTAAAACTTATTAAGTTTAACTAGGTACCTACATATTATAAATATAGCAAAGACGTTGATTGGGCGTGCATTACGTTTTATTGTTCTTAGTGTCACTTCTAAGATATAAAAAAAATCCAACTGGCCGTTACAGCAACTGAAGAAATCCCAAACTGTTTAAATACAAAGTAACTAGCAACTTAATCCGTCGATATAAATCAACCCCGTCAAAAAAGAATGCTAAATAAGTGCTAAATCGATGATCTTTTTTTATCATCCAGCAGCAATCGGCAGCGGGATAATCCTGCCAGTTGATTGATAGGTCAACTACTTAATCGTTTTTAAACTTTGCATTTTCCCGCCGTATCACATGCATCAGCTGCTACAATATTTAATCATTAATAATGCCATTCCAAAAATCAATTAGTTACTAAGAACAAACTCGCATTTATATTATAAATCATATTTTAATTTATATCGTCTTCTGAAAATAATTGTTACTGTTAATATTAAAACCTAACACAATTCTGATGCGTTGTGCGAGGAAGTCGCCAGCTCTTCGGTCTATATTTACGTCAACGTGCGTCGACCAGACGTTTCGCGATCGCAGCAAACAATTTGCGTGCGCTGGGGCCCCATGAACGTAAAGTTTCTACACCAAACTATCGTTATAATTCCATTTGATATTGTCGTTTAAATAATTCTAGGTAGCCCACTTGTATGGAAGAGTTTTCAAAGAAAAAAGTCATATCTCCGCCATTTAGAAAAAATAACCGAAATACTATCTTGACAAAAAATATATTCATCAAATCTACTTACAAAGTTTTATTTGAGATTCGATTGACAAATATGTGACCTGTAGTCATAAACAAACCGATCAATGGACTTTAGCTACGACCATAATATTATAACATGGACGTCTAACGCTAGCTCAAATTAAAAATGCCCCCAAAAACTATTGTTCAATTGTGCCAAGATGGGCAGGACATATATACCTAATACATAATAATAATAATGTATTTATTTCGACCAACCTGGATCATGGGTTAGTAACAATGCATTTAATCTATTACTAAAATTACTAAAATAAACATCATCATCATCATCATCATCAGCCTATGTTAGTCCACTGCTGGACGTTGGCCTCTCCTATTAACTATGCGTATAGACGCATTAGGAGGTAAATACCCATAATCGCCACGCTTGGCAAGCGGATTGGCGATCGCAGTAATGTGTCCACTAGGATGACGCTGCTGCCCATCATCAATCTTGTAGAATGGTCAGTGACACTTCAATCCCTTAGTCGACTCTTACGACACCCGCAGGAGGAGTTGGGGTGGGGTGGTGACAAATGTATTCTTACTGCCGTCACCACACGGCAGGCAAATAAACATATTAATTAATTAATTCCTCGAGGATCTCAGTTGACTTACCAACCTCGGAGCTAGTTTTGCCTAATAGTGCCAGGTCATCCGCATATCCTATCACCGTATGCTTTCCATTTAGTTCGGGTCCCACTTCTAAAGCTAAGACTCTTCTCAGGACGTGTTCTAGAACTAAATTAAAAAGCATCGGCGACAGCGCATCACCCTGCTTCAATCCCGTAGCGACGACAAAGGCTTCCGTTAGATCTCCTCCCACCCGCACTCTCATACAACTGTTCCTTGTGGCAGTTTCGATTAGTCTGACAAGCTGACATGGTATCTCGAAGTTTCTTAATATGTGGTAGAGGGCGTCGCGATCTATACTGTCGTAAGCCCTGGCGAAATCTACGAATAAAACGTGGATGCTTTGTGCGTACTCCCACCGTTTCTCCATTAGCTGCCTGAGAAGAAATATTTGATCAATGGTACTGCGATTTGGCCGGAACCCACACTGATAGTCACTGAGGATTTTTTCCGCGTACGGTTCTAGTCGCCTAAGCAGTATGTAGGATAAGATCTTGTACGCAGTAGGTAGCAATGCTATTCCACGGTAATTTGAGCATTTTCTCTTGTTCCCTTTCTTATGGACAGGGCAGATGACTCCCATGTTCCACTCTTGCGGCTGCCTTCCAGTGTCCCAGATTGCACGCAACAACTCATACAGCTTGGATTGAACAATACCTCCACCGTATTTCCACAATTCCGCAGGTAGGCCATCAATCCCAGGGGCTTTGTTATTTTTGAGCTTCATGACAGCCTTTTGTACCTCCTTGAAAGTTAAGGGTTCTACATCGCTATTGTTGTGTTGCACGGTTGTGGATACGTTTTCAGCTAATGAAGGACAGTTCAAGAGGTCCTCAAAGTAGCGTCGCCAGTGTGTCTTCCTATCCTCGGTGTCCGTAACTAGGTTACCCTCTTCGTCCTCAAGCATTTGTGTTGTAGGTTGATACCCTTTCTTGCATGATCTTACTTCTTTATAAAATTTTCTGGACTCATTTGCTCTCATGAGAGTTTCCATGTCTCGGACCATGTTCTCCAAAAAGGAACGCTTAGCCCTCCTAATAACTTTTTTAGCTTCCGTTCTCACTTCCTTGTATTTATCTTCCCACTGTACACTCTGTTCCGCTAAGGTTTTCAGACGAGATCTTTCTTTTACTATATTGTCACAGTCTTGGCTCCACCATTTTTTCTTCTTATTCCTCTTTTTCCTACCAAGAGTTTTTACTGCTGCATCCTTCAAAGTCTCTCTTATCCATTCCCAACCCTGATTCACATCCTGATCCAACACTAAATCATTAAATCTGTTTTTAAGCTCAATTTGAAATTTATGCCTCAAATGTTCATCTTTAAGGTTATCTGTGTTTATCGGCTCTTGACTTTTATTATATTTTAACCTATCCATTTTAATTTTTGTTCTGATTTTTACTCCTAGTAGATAGTGATCACTGTCACAGTCGGCGCCTCTAAATGTCCTGACGTCCAGTATGGTGGTCTTGTGACGGTCGTCTACGAGTGCGTGATCTATTTGGTTGACAGTTTTCCCATCAGGGGATTTCCAGGTACCTTTGAAGATATCCTTGTGTGGGTACATGGTGCTTTTGATAGCCATGGCTTTAGATGACGCAAAGCTTATAAGTCTTACCCCATTGTCATTTGAACGCACATGTTTGCTGTGCTTTCCTATTGTGGGCAAGAAAGCATCTTCACGGCCAACTTGAGCATTGAAATCGCCAACAAGGATCTTGGTATCATATGTCGGCAGCTGGTCGTATACGGATTCCAGGTGATCGTAGAATTCGTCTTTGTGATTATCTTCTGAGACTTCTGTCGGCGCGTAGGCGTTAATAATCGAGATGTTTGAGAATTTTCCTTTAATGCGCAGTACAGAAAGCCTATCCGACACAGGGTCAAATCTAATCACGCTGCCCAGTATGTTTTTTGAGACCATAAAACCGGTGCCGTTCCTGTGTATTCCGGAATCACTACCACTGTAAAATAATACTGACTTACTATCTACATTGCAGTCTCCCTGACCAAGCCACCTTACTTCCTGTAGAGCAGCAATGTCCATTTTGTATCTCTTCAGTTCATTGCTGACTTGATATAAGGCGCCAGGTCGAAAAAGAGAGCGCACGTTCCACGATGCCAATCGGAGTACCGTTAAGCCATGCCTGGGGTTGTTGTAAAGATCAGTCCGGTTCTTTTCTCGTATTGGTTTCGTAACAACAGTTTTTTTCCGTGGGAGGGCTGTTAACCCGCCGCACAACCCCCAAAATGCTGGAGGACCACATCCTACTTTGGTTGTCGAGTCCAGCGGACTTAGCCGGTTAGTGTAGCTATGCTGTACTACCGACCACTCCCCCATCCACCACCCAGGGGACGCCCCTCTACGCCGTGAGGCCCAGCCTGAGATCCTCGAGGAAGAAGCGAAGAAAGTGGGCCTAAATATAAACCACGACAAGACCCAATATCTCCACATGAGGCGCTATAAACGCACACGCGCAGCACCAGCGGATCTACATGTTGGCGATATCGTATTTAAGGGGGTAGAAAGGTTCAAATATTTAGGCTACACTGTAACGGATACCAACACCAGGAGCGAAGAAATAGATGCCCGCGTGCATAACGCGTTACGATGCAGCGCTGCCTTGCATAAGGTATTAACGTCCAGGCTTCTCAGTAGACGCACTAAGATCCGCATTTATAAGACCGTGATACGCCCAATTTTAACATACGGATGTGAGGTCTGGACGTTGACACTTAAGGAGGAAAACCAGCTCTTAGTGGCGGAACGAAAAATCCTCAGGAAAATCCTTGGCCCAACCCAAAGATCCGATGGCAGTTGGAGGGTCCGCAAAAATGCCGAAATTGAAGAACTTGTCGCTGAACCGAATATCATCGGTACTACTAAAGCTCATCGGCTGCGATGGCTTGGCCACCTCGAACGAATGGGAGATAACCGTGCCGTCAAAAGAGCCTACGAGGGTAAACCAGAAGGTAGACGTCCGGTCGGCCGCCCCAGATATCGTTGGGCGGATGCTGTGAGGGCTGATTTAAACGGTCTCGGCATTGACCAGTGGCAAAATGTCGCTCAAGACCGTGATCAGTGGCGTTCTCTCGTATTGGAGGCCAAGACACACTTTGGGTCGCTGCGCCAGAGGAGTAAGTAAGTAAGTAATTAATTAATTAACTTGTTTACAATACATGTTAAAAATTATGCTAAATGTTAAAACTAAAATTAATCAATAATTTAAAATTTTGAAGTTAAGATTAAGTATAATAATTTACAATAAAATTTGATAGGTACACTATTAAAATTATTAAATACGAATATAACGAATACAAAACGAAATATCACAGTTAATACCTAATATTGAAATATAAAATTGTCTCTAAAATGATATTAATAATTTACAATAAAATATTTAGAAATTGAGTCAATATTTAAAAAGAAAAACTACTTAATATATAATTTATTTTTGGTAGCATGCATCATGCAACAATTATTTAAATAGAGACCATCGACCCTATCTGCGATCATGTTCATGAGCCTGTCGGGGCTAGCGCTAGCCCGCACTCTGGCGGACAGGGATGTTGCCCGCTTGCGCATAGTGTAGTGGTATACATAGAAGCAGTCTACCCGCGCCTCCGCGAACATCCCCGATGCACTGCAGAATCGGGGTCACCCCAACAGTGCCCTAAATGCATTATTGTATTAGACATAGCGCTTTTCTTAACACCGCGCATAATATTATTTCGGCGCAACATCTTTGACAAGTGTTTATAGAATATAGCCAATCAAAACTTTGATGGACCAATCACAACTATTTTTTCACCTCAGCAGCTCGAAAAGACTTCTTTTGATTCGCGAAATCAGTGAGCAAAGTGCGATTTTGCTCACTGAGTGAATGTTGTTTTCCATGACGTTTAGACTTCAACTTTTTCTTTTGTTTCTTTTACTTGTTAGTAAAAAGACAGAGATGAAAAATGTTACGTTATAAATTGTCATAATATGCATTTTTTTTTCGTTCATGGCATCCTAGCGTATTCAGCCAGTTGTATTAGACGACGCGTTTTATCGGACCCGATTCCTTGTATCCGAACGGCATATGGCCCCTACCACCAAGCATACATAACATTGGCGTCCGTCATTCCACCTCTCTATCGCTCTTATATATAAGTGTGACAGAGAGAAAGACAGCCGTTTTAAAACGGACGGATATCGTGGTACTAGGCGAGTCAGAATCGCGTTCAGAAATTCGATACGAGTTCATTTCTAAATAATTATAACTGTTTTATAAAATTTTATGAGCTTTCATTTTTTTAGTAGTTATAATTATGTACTTTCTGTTACAAACATAATGGTAAAACAAAAACAAAAAATAACGGGATGGCACGTATAAATGTTTAATAACATATTTTCCTTTTCTCCATGCTGGGGTGAAAAGTTGTATGTACAACTTGAGAGCAAAGTTATTTGAATCTCGTGTCTTTCGAGTCTCTCGCTACGCTCAAGACTCAAAACTGACACTCGCATCAAATACGTACTTTGCTCTCATGTTGTACAAATAACTATTAATGGCGGTTTAAGTTTTTATATGTTGATATTGAAATTCATTATTCATACCGTGATGGTACAAAACTATTCTGAGTGAGCCGCCGCGGATTCCCTGATGCGGAAAGTATATAAAATCAAATTTGTTATGAAGCAGGTTGGCCCCCCTAACTGCGACATCTGTGGAACCATTGAGGATATACATATACAACATATCCTTATAGAGTGTAAAAAGAATCGTGCCCTGCGGGACGCACTCATAACGTCAGCCAATTTAAACCCGTATGACACCGGTGCCTTGTTCCACATTCTTGCTGACCCAAACTCAGAAATCGCACAAATTTAATGGTGTATAAATTGGCTGACGTTGTGCTTAAACAGTATCACCTAATTAGTTGTTTTTATTGTGTTTGTATTTTTATAAGAGTTTCTTATACAGGCCAGATATGTATTTTTTACAAAGGACTTTAAAAAATAAATTACCGTGATGCATTGAAGAGGGGGTGACACTTGTCAACAAAAATTCAGGACCGTTTTTGAAAGACAATTTAGTATGGCGTGCGGCTTCCATATTTTATTTGTTCGTAGGAATTTGGTGAGTTTAAAGGTGCATTCAAACCAAAAGAGCATTCGCTGTTCTATCCCCCGTTCTACGAAATCAACCAATCACGTTTTGTGTAACGATCGAATTTCGTAGATTGGGGGGTTAATATAGCGAATGCTCTTTTGGTTTGAATGCACCTTAAATGTATAGACACGTCGCTCGTGGCTTAGTCGTTGGGTAATTTTATTCATGTAATTCATGTTGTCATCTTTAATTTTTAAACGAGAACTCCAAATCACACAAATATTTTTTTAATATTTGGCTGTTATAGAGAAAGACATAGGTATATGCGACATAGACATAGGTACATGTATATCATTATACATATTATAGGTAACAATTAAATGAGTTTTGTCGCGGGCACGTCTAGACGACCGTGCGTACGTATTAATATGATACAATTACATACTCGTAATGAACAATTTGGAACCTCAAAGATCGCATGTGGAGAGTGCAGTAATGTAATAATGAACAATTTCAGGCACGACTGGCCGCAGGTAGAGTGCAAGGAGTGCAACACACTGCAGTACTGTGCCGTAGCTGCACCACGACACGAGTACGCAAGGCAACGGTTGCCTTCGTTGGCGTTGGGCACTCGATCCGTCGAGCTGCCTGTCACGCTCGCACTGGTGAGTTGGAGCGAGCCAGAGGGACACTTCACCTAGAGAGTAAAACGTAGCGTAATCGATACTTGCCGAGCCATGGTACGGCTACAGGCCGCCGGCCGGTAACATTTTACGAGCCACCGTTAATCGCATTAACTGTGACGTAATCACGTAAATGGGCCCTTATGGACGATCGATTTTGAAGCTAACGTGCACAGAGCCTAGTAATTTGACAAAGACGTAGATTCTCAAACATATTTTTTCATTATTTATTTATTAAGGTTTGCCAACAGGTGGGCAAACACAACTTACATACACGGTGCTCGTGAGCATTGCGAGAGATTTCAACCACGAATTCCTGAGGCTATAAGAAGTAATAAATGTTATATGAACTAAGGTCGAAACACGAGATTTTTTTTTTTATAAATTTTCATACGTAATAATTGCTAATGAAGTATAAACGTGCCTTTAGGACGAGCTGGCAACGTCTGTTATTGCTATCTCTTTTTTACAAAAGACAATGTCATATGTTTTTTTTTCTTTAGGGCATAGATTATTCAAATTATGATTTAGATTCTTCTTTTTTGATTAGCCGTACTACATTTAATGAAAGTAAAAGTTTGGTACACAAAATACAAAGTCCCTTGCCTATCGCTCCCAGTTATCAACAATCTCGAGTGCTGCAAAGTACGACTCGATAATTAACTTAAGATTATTGATATTTACATACATACGCACACGTTCATATTCCCAAAAAGGCAGAAAACACAAAACGTAGGTTTTAGTGCCACTTCGAGTGGGTTTAAAGCACGACAAAATGTGTTATCATTAACGCAGTGATAAGTTGCCTATCACCTAAGTAGTCCCTTAGTGGAGTCTTACGACGCCCACAGGAAGAGATGGGATGGTAGTTCTCTAAACCGACACCCCATGGCGAAATCTTGATATTTATTCAGGTATAATAAATTTAGGCGTGAGACACTTAACTGTATAATTTATAAATTGAATGTACAATCAGCAATAGAGAAACGTACCCACCGTTACATACAAATTACTATGTAGGGTTAGTAGGGTTAGCCTTTCTCTGTTGATGACTGTACATAATAACGAAATAAAAATAGTTTCGTTATGTACTTTTCTACATTTGGCATTAAAACACAAGTTAAAAAAAGTAAATTCGTTTAATCATTTTAGTTTAAAAAAATTTCAAAATGAGATCCCTCTTTTTCAAGACATAAATTCAATCGTTTACGTATTTGGTCTGTAAGTGGGGCAGGCCTGAGTTTCAACTGCTCAGCAGCTTCCATAATCTTTTCAAGCAAGTGTTCTCTAGAACGAATAGGTTTTGAATATACCATATTTTTCAACGTACCCCA
This sequence comes from Thaumatotibia leucotreta, assembly GCA_025490895.1. Taxonomy (NCBI): domain Eukaryota; kingdom Metazoa; phylum Arthropoda; class Insecta; order Lepidoptera; family Tortricidae; genus Thaumatotibia; species Thaumatotibia leucotreta. Next base: position 11,382 of record JALPQI010021742.1, read on the forward strand.
AAGATAAAAATCCAATGGCGTAAGATCTGGAGACCTCGGTGGCCATTGGATTGCCGGAGACGCTCTACCAATCCATCGATTTGGAAACTCTCGGTCCAGGTGGTTTCTAACAATTAGGCCATAGTGTGGAGGTGCTCCATCATGTTGGTACCACATAGACCGCCTAGTTTCCAAATCGATGTCTGCCAAGAGATCATTCAAATCATTGCGCAAAAAATTTAGATACATATCCGAATTCAGTCTAGCCGGAAACTCTATCGGCCCTATCAATTGGTCATTTATTATGCCTGCCCACATGTTTACTGAAAACTGGTGCTGGTGAGAGAACTCCCAGGCTTTATGTGGATTTTCCTCCATCCAGTTGTGGAAATTGTGGGAATTAAATATCCCCTTTCTCGTGAACTGAGCTTCGTCGGTCCATAATATTTTTCTTAAAAAATTTGGATCTTGATCAAGTTTTCCATTTATTCGTTCACAAAACACTACCCTAGAAAACCCGTCATTGTCTATTAGCCCCTGCACCTTCCTATAATGGAAAGGATGAAGGTTATGTCTATTCCAACACCTCCAAACAGCTCCACTACTAACGCCGCACATAATACCCACACCACGGGTTGATAGAGTTGGATCCTCGGTAATTAGGTTAAGAATTCGGTTTTCAGTCACGATGTCCAATCCTATAGCTCGCTCAGAGTTATTCGCTTTAATTCCCCTTTCACGTAACTGTCTGAACATGCCCACAAAAGTGGTATGATGGGGCACAGGTCTATTTGGATATTTACGTCTATACTCTTCCACAGCTTGCACAGAGTTCCCATTACACAAACCGTATGTAAAAATTATGTCTGCCACGTGTTCCGGTGGGTATTTACGCGGACGAGGCATTTTCGTTGTAGCATACTTATTCTTACCGAATGAAAAATATATGACACGACTTGTCAATTGACATAGATTAGCTCAATAACTAACACACCTTTTCCACTTGTCAGAATCGACTATTAGACAAAAGAGGTAGTTTAATGTATTCAAGAATATCGTTATCGGTACTTTTTAGAGTAGCTACGATAAAAGCAACAGGCCACTTGAAAATTTTCTACCTGAACTAAATTTCCTCCTTCATAATGACATTAATGACTTTCATACGAGTCATTGATATTATTGGTATTAATTTTAGCGTTAAAACTGTAAATAATGTAATCTAAAACTAAAAATCGTACCTACTCTAAGCATGTTTAATTGTTCTGAAGTATCACCGAAACCAAATTCTTTATAAGAAGAAATTGAGGACCAGTTTAATGTGAAGGTCGGTAGGTCGTTTAACAACGAAAGCTGAAGGAAATATTATGTTAAGTGCTTTATGGTGCGTCTTATTACAACATCAGTGTGCTTTGAGTATTTGATGCTGCAGACAGCGTTAAATACGCTGCGACGGCTAAAAAAGGATATGACTGCTAAATACCAAGATTGTAAAGTGTTTATAAAATGTATAGTGTAATGAGATTTTCTAATAAAAAGCTGAATAAATAAATGTAACTAAAATACATATTGTTTTATTATATGTGGGGAC
>JALPQI010021743.1:0-13534 GCA_025490895.1 Thaumatotibia leucotreta
GGTAATGAACAAAAAAAAAAAGCGTAACAAAATCGCATAGAAACACCGATTACCCGATATCCGTGGGTATCTAATACATTTTTTGGATATGTTGGTAGTTGTCAACTACGTCTACCAAGATATCCAAAAGTTCTTGCATCTCTCATGGGATACGTGTGATAAGGCTGCCACCAAAGTCACAGTGTTTGAAACGGTCGGAGAAAAGCCCAGATATGGGTTGGATAGAAGAAACAAGTTCATTCATTTGTATGGCGGCCAAGCGTGTCAGATTTTGTACTGAAGTTGTTACTTGCCTATGATTTTAAGTATGTCTCAGGCCCTTGAGTATTCATATTTTTTTGTGTTGTTGCAATTAATATTACTTAAGGAGGCATTATAAATGTTTTTGTTCACTTCAACTTACAAAATTTGACGGCCGAAAGCTGCAAGCTGCGATTAAAGACGGACAACTCAGTAGATTTTACTGAGTTTATTTGACATGCTAAGTAGATACGTTTGCTTGATCTATGGTATATATGACATCTGTGGGTTGATTGAAAAAAAATTGTACATTATGAAAGAAAATAATTAATAATAAGAATGAAAATAATTTTTGTGTTACGAAGTTGAGTTTTGTGTTAAAACTTTTGGCAAAGTAAACGGACGAAAAATTTGGTACTAATTGATTACTTACATCAGTACGATAGAATGCATTACGTATCGAGTAATGTCAGCCTCTGTAGCCTAGTTGGTAGTTGGTCTGTAGCTGTAGTTCCGGTTTCGAATCCCGGCGAGGGCATTTGTGTATTTATTTATCACAAATATTTGTTCCTTGGTCATGGCTGTGTATGTATTTAAGTATCTATATGTATCTATTTATATATATCGTCGCCTGGTACCCACAACACAAGCCTTAATTGAGCTTACCGTAGGACTAGGTTGATTTGTGTTAGATATCCCAAGATATTTATTATTTATTTATTTATTTATTAAACCTTTACATCCAAAATAATTCAACCTGCCTATTCATTTACAAGCTTGCATTTGGCTCGTAGTGGCATTTGGTTAGCCGTGTGGTGACGGCAGTAAGAATACATTTGTCACCACGCCAACTCCTCCTGCGGGTATCGTAAGAGTCGACTAAGGGATTGAAGTGTCACTTACCATTATTTAATAAAAGATTGTTGATGGGCAGCAGCGTCATCATAGTGGACACATTACTGCGATCGCTAATCCGCTTGCCCAGCGTGGCGATTATGGGCATTTACCTCCTAATGCGTCTATACGCATCGTTAATAGAAGAGGCCTACGTCCAGCAGTGGATTATCATAGGCTGATGATTATTATGATGATGATTTGGCTCGTCTAATAGCCGTAGCTGTACCATGACTTTGCAAGTATCGGTAAGGTTAAGTTCTACTCGATGCGTAAAGCAGGCCATCGCGTTCGCTCCAATATGTCAGTGTTAGCGCGATAGCATGCATGACGTATCGAGTAAAACCTAACGTATCCTTTACATTCCAACTCATGGTACGGCTACCGCTGCCTTATTAAAACGGAATTTATATCCAGCTCGCTCGCACTAATACGTGAGTACGAGTAGGATGCATAGAAAGAAAGTCTGCGTTAAAAACGAGACGGCAGCCCATGGTAACATGTATCAGAAATGCCCATGAATCAGAAATGAGGAGATCCGTAGGCGAACTAAAGTTACTGACTTAGCCCTCCGGATTAGCAAGCTGAAGTGGCAATGGGCAGCTATGCTATTCTCTTATTCACACATTCGACGCTGAATTCGTCAATGAGCTCGACGTCGAGACCGCCTTGTCTAAAATCCTAGCTGTTTTATTTGACATTAGGAATCGAGGCTGTGAGCGAGGTTGTGGGCGAGTTTGTCGCTGTTTTTCGTTCGAGTTCGTACATTAAACGTCAAACTCTCGACGCAGTGTAGTTCCTTAGTAGAGCACTAGGGTCGTTTAATGTACATTAGTGAATGCCATTTTTGGGCTCGACGCTGCCGCAGCGCTGACGCAGCGCTGACAGCAAGGCGGTTTTCTTCGTGAATAGCACTGCGAGCCACATTGCACGCAGAGCATCTGGTCGATGGGGTTGAAAGTGCTCGAGTGGAGACTGCGGCTAGGCAAACGCAGCGTAGGACGTCCACCCACAAGATGGACAGACGACCTTATGAAGGTCGCCGGGACACGCTGGATGCAGGTCGCATCTAACCGGTACGTATGAAGGTCCAGAGGGGAGGCCTATGTTCAGCAGTGGATGATGAAAGGATGATGATGATGAGCCCATGGTAAGCACACAGGTTATAACTTCATATCGGCTCTAGTCAATACTAAAAGCTCTTTGATTTCGGGCCAAAGCCCGCTAGGAATCCTAGATGAAAGCTGCCAACAAATTATGCAATATGTTCCGATATCCCGAATCCTGACTCAAATAAATCAGTTTCAAAGAATATCGGACTATTTAGAAGACGTTAACTTTTAGAGTAAATAAGTATATCGCAAACTGTAGCATGTTGTACATCACCATCATCATCAGCCTATGATAGTCCACTGCTGGACGTAGGCATCTACTATTAACTATGCGTATAGACGCATTAGGAGGTAAATGCCCTTAATGCGCTAGCCATGCTGGGCAAGCGGATTGGCGATCGCAGTAATGTGTCCGCTGCTGCCCATCTTCCATCTTTTATCAAAGAATGGTCGGTGACACTTCAATCCCCTAGTCGACTCTTACGACACCCGAAGGAGGAGTTGGGGTGGTGACAAATGTATTCTTACTGCCGTCACCACACGGCCGCCGGTCTATGGTCGCCGTCATCGAAATCGATGAGTAGGACTATATACTTTTGCCGAGAATCGAACCTGGAGCTTCTAGCTTTGCAGGCAGGGTCACTACCGAGTAGGCTAAAGAGGTCGACAAGAAAAGAAAATAACCCTCTGTTACTTAAAGACAACTTTTTTTCTTCAGACAGAAAGAACGCGCATAGGACGGTAGTTTTTAGAGGTCCGTAGTAAACTAGGAACCCTTATAGTTTCGTCAGGTCCGTCTGTCTATTTGTCTGTCTGTCCGCATAGTGGCCGGTAGTACTAGGGATTCGCAATTTGGACAGATACATACTAATCATGCCGAGAAAGTGGTAGAATAAAATGTACCAAAACATTTTTTTTCTCGGCCAACTTCCTTAGTCGTAGCGTGGGGATGTGTTTTTTCTTGAGCTGAAATACTATAGTGTGGGTGGCGTTAAAAAGGTGTTTAAAAAATAATAGGGGTCTCATAAGAAAGTTTATTTCTAATGTCAATATTCCGTTAATACTTGCCGTGTGGTGACGGCAGTAAGAATACATTTGTCACCACCCCAACTTCTCCTGCGGGTGTCGTAAGAGTCGACTAAGGGATTGAAATGTCACTATTTGATAAATATTGATGATGAGCAGCAGCGTCATCATAGTGGACACATTACTGCGATCGCCAATCCGCTTGCCCAGCGTGGCGATTATGGGCATTTACCTCCTAATGCGTCTATACGCATTGTTAATAGGAGAGGCCTACGTCCAGCAGTGGACTATCATAGGCTGATGATGATGATGATGATGATTCCGTTAATAGTCAATATTCCGATATAGAGAACTCCAGAATTTAAAAAATGTGTCTTTTGATCCGTGGGTCCAAAAAATATGAAAAAAGTCATGAATAGTAGTTAGGCTTGTAGTTAGAGTACTTTAAAATAAAACTATTTTGAACATAATCGACCCAGCAGTTTTTAATAATTACGGAACCCTACACTGAGCATGGCCCGACATGCTCTTGGTTGCTTTTTTAGAAGCAGCTCGATACATTAAGCGGGACTAATTTCCGGCAGAATCACCATTATAGCCAACTGGGAAAACTATAGGCCGTGGTCCAAGTTAAGAGAATATTGAACAATTGTTATATGTAGGCTTCATCATCATCAGCCTATGATAGTCCACTGCTAGACGTAGGCCTCTCTTATTAACTATGCGTATAAACGCATTAGGAGGTAAATGCCCAGCTCAACAAGCGGATTGGCGATCGCAGTAATGTGTCCACTATGATGACGCTGCTGCCCATCATCAATCTTTTATCAAATAGTGTTCAGTGACACTTCAATGCCTTAGTCGACTCTTACGACACCCGCAGGAGGAGTTGTGGTCGTGATAAATGTATTCTTACTGCCGGCATCTGGCTTACGTTACGCTAATCTAGCTATTTTTCCTCTCGGGCACCAACTTTTACCCTCGTCGAAAAAAAATGTTTTGCACTTGTAACGAAATGTACTATAGCGGCTTGCTAAGTTGAGACGTTTATGAATAAGGAGGTAAGGCGGTAGTAATCGCCCGTCGCTCGTCTTCCGTACCCCACGCAGCTAGTTAGCGGGACGTATTTCACCGTACATAAATACGACGGGGCTTTTTTTATTGTTATTGACGCCATAACAGTATGTTACTTTGACGTTACCGAATTAAGTGCTATAGTTGTCGGTTTTTGTTCGTTGTCGTGTGTAAGTACCGTAAACTTCGTATCATTTCCCGGTAACATTACCCACTCCTTAGATTACGTCTTAGATTAGCTGGATATGAGCTGTAAATAAGTATATTTGGGTACTTGAATAAATAATAATAAACAAATAAGTATCTTGTAAGATCTTACACAAATCGACCTAGTCCCACGGTAAGCTCAATTAAGGCTAGTAATGTGGGTATATAATAGATAGATACATATAGATACTTAAATACATAGTCTGTCACGACAGAAAATATATGTGATAAATAAATACACAAGTAATATCCTCGCCGAATCCTGGAATCTCCAGCTTTGTAGGCAGGGTCACTCACAACTAGGCAACGGAGGGTGACAAAAGCTGAATCAATTATATATGTAATCATGGTTGCCGTGGTGAAGGCAGTAATTTGTCACCGCCCTAACTCTTCCCGTGGGTGTTGTAAGGGCCGACTAAGGGATTGAAGTGTCACTGATCCTTCGGTTGTTGTAGATTGATGATGGGCATCATCATAATAATATCCACACATGATGGATGGGAGTTTTCACTAGTGAGGTAAACAGAAATGCTCAATAAGAACGGAGGGTGACAAAAGCTGAATCAATTATATATGTAATCATGGTTGCCGTGGTGAAGGCAGTAATTTGTCACCGCCCTAACTCTTCCCGTGGGTGTTGTAAGGGCCGACTAAGGGATTGAAGTGTCACTGATCCTTCGGTTGTTGTAGATTGATGATGGGCATCATCATAATAATATCCACACATGATGGATGGGAGTTTTCACTAGTGAGGTAAACAGAAATGCTCAATAAGAGAAATAGTTAATTCAAAATAACACAAAAAAGAAAAATAAACTTATAAAAAACAATTAAGAAACCGCAAGTAGGAAGGTACAGATGTAGTGAGAAATGACTTGCCTTCGGAAACGTTCGTCAACGTCATGCTGTTTCAGTCTATCTCACTGAGACTGACAGTAATAGCTGTCATGCTACTTCAGTCAGACTCGGTGACACTGCCTGAAACAGCATGTGTTTACGAACGTTTCCGAAGGCAAGTAATTTCTCACTACACCTGTATCGATTAATTGATATTTTTAACTAACCCTTAACTAAAATTACGTATATGACAGTGCTTACTTAAATATGACAGGTAAGTCGATATCACTAAGTCAGATTTTAAAATACTATTTTGAAAGTGGCCCTTTTTGCTACGGTTTTCATACCATAAAAAACCCAATTGGAAAACTAATCTTGCGATGCTTTTATGTGTTCCGAGCCGATGATTTACCGTAACGAAAACCGATTCGATAGTCAAAAACCTTTCAAAGCCGTTCGTGAAACAAAACGTGAAAGAACCATAAAACCTATCCCATCAGCTAATATAGCAACACTGTAAACAGATGGTCCACTTTATTATATTATAAGTGGAAAGCTGACAAAAAAGTTTTTTTTATGTGACGAAAGTAGACAACTGAGCTCTCAGCCCACCCGATGGAAAGCAGGAACTGAGGCCCATGGACATAGTGACCAAATAATCGCCTATGCCCTGCCTACCCTGAGGACTCAGATGTATTGCCTCTATTTATGCTAGTAATCACACCAGCTATCTTACCCCCAAACCGAAACACAGTACTAACTATTTAGCGGCAGGTTAATGTGGTATGGTGGTAGCTATCCGGGTGGACCCTGCACGAGGTCCTACCACCAGCAAATAGAAGGGAATCCCGAGCAAGGCTGGTTGATGAATGTCCTCACGTGCTATATGTTGTGGGTCGCGCTGCCAGACTTTTATTTCCTTCTTTTCCAGGGCGTATGTACCCTATGTATCGATGGATAATTCTTCGTAGTTTTCTTGATTTTTACGTCACTAGCCAGTAAAATTGCCAGAGGGAACGCAGCGTAAAGGTGATGTCAAGTGTTTCCCATTCTATCCCCAAGGTGATTTGCAAAATAGAAGAATAAAAGGGTGGAATTAAGTGTAATAGGGAGGCAAACATCAATTACGGATGTGATGATTCGAGATGTGCCAATAAGTTTATGGCATACGTAGTATCATTATTACCAGTATCCGAGTGGTGATGGCAATAATTGGAATGGATGGCATTTGTCACCACCCCAACTCTTCCCGTGGGTGTCATAAGAGTCGGCTAAGGGATTGAAGTGTCACTGACCATTTATTTATCTAAGATTGATGATGGGTAGTAGCATCATCATAATGGACACATTACTGCGATTCGCAACCTGCTTTCCCAGCGTGGCGATTATGGGCATTTAACTTTTAATGTGTCAATACGCATAGTTAATATGAGAGTAGACCTCTCATACCCTATGTATCGATGGATAATTCTTCGTAGTTTTCTTGATTTTTACGTCACTAGCCAGTAAAATTGCCAGAGGGAACGCAGCGTAAAGGTGATATCAAGTGTTTCCCATTCTATCCCCAAGGTGATTTGCAAAATAGAAGAGTGTCAATACGCATAGTTAATATGAGAGGTCTATGTCCAGCAGTGGACTGAGATAGGCTGATGTTGCGATGTAGGTATGTAAATGTAAAGTTAGTCGATGACACCTTAGGCTAGAAGAGATCACATATATACATACATCATCAGTCTATGATATTCGACTATTGGACGTAGGCCTCTCCTATTAACTATCCGTATAGACCACAGATGTCATACATACTATAGATCAAGCAAAAGTATCTACTTAGCTTGTCAAATGAACGCAGTGAAATCCACTGAGTTGTCCGTCTTTAATCGCAGCTTGCAGCTTTCGGGCGTCAAATTTTGTAAGTTGACGTGAACAAAAACATTAATAATGCCTCCTTAAGTAATAATAATTGCAACAACGCAAAAAATATGAATACTGAAGGGCCTGAGACATGTTTAAATCATAGGCAAGTAACAACTTCAGTACAAAATCTGACACGCTCGGCCGGCACAAATGAATGAACTTGTTTCTCCTATCCAAATCTAATTCTGTGGTATAGGCGCATTAGGAGGTACCTATAATCGCTACGCTGGGCAAGCCGATTGGAGATCGCAGTAATGTGTCCACTATGTTGACTCTGCTGCCTATAGATGATGATCACATAGCCAGGACCAATCAGTGGCGTACTTCAAGAGAGGCCTATGGTCAGCATTGGTCGATAACAGGCTGAATAGAAGAATGTAAAGTGACACATCTTTACTTAATACTTCTGTGCTAGATTCAGGAAATTAAAACTCGTACGAATCCTGTACCTGAATGATACAAACAGCATTTTTCAGAGTTTTCTGCTAACAAAGTTATAAAATATTGATCGTCTCTGGGATGTATTAGAGGTAAGTTTTAATTTGTAAATAATTGAATTAAAGATGCCGATTTCGAAGCATGAACATTTGACAGTTTAGAAATGAGCCAATCGCTAGCGCCTAATCGTTAATCTTGAACGATTGCCAACTAATAACAAAGACTGACAGAGAGAGAAAACTACGATACGCTACTAGGCGATAGTGATTGGCAACTTGGCTAAGCACCCTGGTCATCGGTCCATCTAGTTAGGATGAAAAAGTTTAGTGACTACATATTGTATTAATAATTCAGTAGAAACCAATCAAAAACGCATCTCTATCACCCGCTTCAAAATTAGACTACTGCACATTCTCCTATTAACAATTTTCACTGACCACTTGTGACTCTTTATCCCTTTACAATAAGGTTCACATTGAGTAAATTGCAGTCAAATGCATGTCCAACACAATTCCATCCGAAATGTATGCATGTTGCAAATGTATGTATGAGGTTGTAGCTAACGAGCCGCTTTTGCATAACACGGGCATACAGTTCCATACATTTATTCACTAATTTTGAGATTGGGTTCGCATTTGTTAGCATTGATATAATTGGCCGTGTGGTGACGGCAGAAAGAATACATTTGTCACCACCCCAACTCCTCTTGCGGGTATCGTAAGAGTCGACTAAGGGATTGAAGTGTCACTGACCATATTTGATTAAAGATTGATGATGGGCAGCAGCGTCATCATAGTGGACACATTACTGCGATCGCCAATCCGCTTGCCCAGCGTGGCGATTATGGGCATTTACCTTCGTAATGCGTCTATACGCATAGATAATAGGAGAGTCCTACGTCCAGCAGTGGACTATCATAGGCTGATGATGATATAATTGGGTCACTTTTTTAGGGTTCCATAGCTGAAATGGCAAAAACGGAACCTTTATATTCGTCATGTCCGTCTGTCTGCCTGTCACCGCCGATTTACTCAGAAACTATAAATGCTACAGTAATGAAATTTGGTGGGGATATGTGTTGTATGAACCGCTACATAGTTATAATACTACATTGTTAAAAAAAATTGGGGTGGGGCTCCAAACATGTAACTGAAGGGTAGATTTTTTGGGTCGGTATCAAAACGAATGGTTTCTCAAAACAGCCAGAATCACATAAAGACTAGATCGCAAAACGACCACTTCTGCAAAACGCCTGTATCTCGTAATGACTTTCTAGTAAAACGACCACAAAGCATAAAGTCTGAATATCAGAACGGCTAACTATCAAAATGACTTGTACGCAAAACGACCACTTCGCAGAAGGTATAGATCTTAAAATGCCCTAAAAGCAAAATCACTAGATCTTAGAAGGACTAAATAGCGAAACGACTACAATGTATGGTAGCAAAACGACTAGTTATCAGAATAGCAACTACATAGACTATTAAATAATCTCCAATCTCCAGCTCTAGGCTGTGGGAACTATATATGAAAAAGGCGTTTATACAAGTTTTTTTTCTTTTAATTGCTGTTTTTTCTAAACTTAGGCACACATACACATCATCAGCTTATCTCAGTCTACTGCTGGACGTAGGCCTCTCCTATTAACTATGCATCAGGAAGTAAATGCCCGTAATCGCCACGCTGGGCAAGCGGATTGGCGATCGCAGTAATGTGTCCACTATCATGACGCTGCTGCCCATCATCAATCTTCTATTAAAGAATGGTCAGTGAAGAGGTGACAAATGTATTTTTACTGCCGATACCACACGGCCACAACCAACTTAGACAATAAAACACATATTTATATTGAATAGAAAAAAAATAGTTCATCATAACTTAAATTGCATATAACAGGGAATTATGCATACTAACAAAAATAAAATTTTAGTATATACTTTCTGAACATAAAATATTATTATTGGACTTAATATATTATGTGCTCTATAGTACCCTACGCATTTTTAAATTGAACTTGATCTCCGAAATGTTTTGCAGAAACTGGAAACAAATTTTAAATATTGGATGGCATATACCTACCAGAGAAAAATAGACCAAGATCACCAACGTCCGCGGTGGGAATCCCAACCCATCAGCTTTCGCGGCTGATGCCTGTACCGCCTAGTTTTGTAAGGTATTGCATGTACCCGAAATAATTATTTGGTGGTTGCTAAGACCGAGTGGCCGAGCGCTTGGTCTATTTTTTAACCGACTTCAAAAAAAGGAGGAGGTTCTCAATTCGACTGATTTTTTTTTTTTGTTGTATTTATGTTACCTGATATCTCCGAGAATAGTGAACCGATTCTAAAATTTATTTTTGTGATCGAACGTGTATTACCCCGAGATGGTCCCATTGGCACCAAGTTGGGGTCTGATGATGGGATCCTGGAGAAATCGAGGGATCTCTTCAAATGTTATAGGTACATGTATGGCGCTTTTGGTAATTTTCATTCATTTACAAGAATTTGCATTCAGAAAGTAGGATTTGAGGAAACCAATGATGGAAACAAATCGGGGATCTTTGAGAAATCGGTTGAAGTCGGTTTTTTAAATTTTTAAATTGGTGATTATCTTTGGAATATGACGTCCAATATTTATAATTTATATAGTATTAAGTATTATGGGGTATTAAGTAGTGTGACTACTTGGGAAAAAATGAAAACGCAAATCAAAATATTTAGTTAAAATAAATATTGAGTTTCACAAAAAACTTCATATTGGGAACAAGTTAAGTCTGAAACACGAGAGTTACTTATTTATTGCGATGGTATGACGTGGTTGGAATAGTTTCATGCTATTTTACTAACAAGACTTATTGCTATTATGCCATTCAGAGGTTAAGTTCATTTGCGATGTAGGTAATTTGCTATTAGAGCATTTTAAGATCTATACCTTCTGCGAAGTGGTCGTTTTGCGAACAAGTCATTTTGATAGTTAGCCGTTCTGATATTCAGACTTTATGCTTTGTGGTCGTTTTACTAGAAAGTCATTACGAGATACAGGCGTTTTGCAGATGTGGTCGTTTTGCGATCTAGTCTTTATGTGGTTCTGGCCGTTTTGAGAAACCAGTCGTTTTGATACCGACCCGATTTTTTATTCATATATATAAACGTGTGGGCTATCAATAGAATATGAAAATGAAATAAAGGTTTCCACAACAAATTTTAATATAAGCGAATTATTTTCGAGATATCAGCTCTCAAAGTCGTATAAAGTGTGTCCCTTTCCCTCTATTTTTGAATCACAGCCGCTGAAACGCTCGGAAAAATGCCCTTTTATTTTTAATTCTACCTCATTTTTGACGTGATTAATATGCATTACCATCATCATTTCAGCCGAAAGACGTCCACTGCTGAACATAGGCCTCCCCCAAAGATTGCCATATTAATATGCATACATGTACCTAATTGCAGTAGTACTAACGGCTACAGAGCTAAACTGCGGACAGACAGATGGACAGACGGACATGGCGAAACTATAAGGATACTTTCTGTACTTCGGATCCCTAATTAAGTAGGTACGAATGTTTAAATCAATAAAACCTTAAAAACATGACCCAACACCTTTACCCGTTAAGCAGTTAAACATCGACCATCTATTTCCCTCAACTTATAATAAAAAATGGTTAACGCACGTAAAAGTTCTCGTTTAGTGCCCAGTAAATTTACACCTTTACGGGTAATAAAGGAAATCGAACGTATTTCCTCTATAGCCTTATACTCTAATCAATGAGTGCTTCTAGTCCACAGTGTATTACCATGACGTGTAAACCGGACTTTTACGAAAATGGTAATAAATAAAATAGGTAATAATACGCATTACTTGCAATCGTTTTCAAGTATTAACAATTGACAAATGTTTAAATTGACCGTACAGCTAAGTTCATTTCCTCCGAACGATCAATGTAACACGTCTGTCTGCTTACTTGTAAAACCTTGCTAGTGGCTGTGATTGTCATTGTTAATTGTAAATTAACGATTCATTTTGATGCACACTGCTTCTCAATTCACTTTTCTCAGAAGGTTAATTATTATTAAACATAGAATAATGAATTCAATATTGCTCACGGTTTGACTAAAAATCTGCATCGCATTTCTGGGTTTCAATAAAAACCAGTATCATGGTAACTCGTTTTGTATTAGGTGGTCGATTTTATATTCGTTTTTTATCTCGCTACATAATTTTCTGCATAATAATGTTTGGACGAAAGATAATAATATTTTGCAACTTGTTTGAACAACATTGTATTTAACCTTTTTTGGTTGAAAAATTGTTCGTAATTTCAATTTTATTATATGACGTAATATAATAGTGTCTAATGAATTATGGGTATAATTTTGATATTACGAAGACCGCTATCCTCTTATTACTAGTTTAATTATAATCTTCATTTGCGTTCATTCAGTTGTCCATACGACACCACACACTATATAAGCTGCGTAAAATTGGTTTCAACAGCCTCGTTTATCGGACTAAAATAGCTTTTATTTAGGTAGCAGACATATTTTATTACATTAGAAGTCGGTTTTATTAGCCTAATGTATGTATTTGCCGGCGCGGGTGGTAAATTAGAAATAGTTACCAAAGTTGAGCCATGTAAGGTACAGAAAAGGTTCCTTGATTCTTGTTTTGTTGATAAAACCTTCATCACAAATAAATTAGCTACTAAGTTTATAATTAATTATAATTACAAGATAAATAATATAAATATAGGTAAATATAAGATCGAATTATGATGTGATTGGAAAAAAAAATGTGCATCGGGTGGAAGTACTAGTACCCGACGCTGTACCAATACTCGTCATCATAACTTGAGTTGCTATCAACTATTAGGGCATTTAAACGATGATAAATGTATGTGCCTTGAATGCTTCGTATCCCAACTTTGAAATAATTAGCTTGTATCAAAATTATTTGCATAATTTTAAGACAGGCTCATATTTATTAGGACTGAGTGTTAATATTTTCAATATCCCAATATGTGACATTAAAACTTGTACTGAGGTGCCATCTATTGGGACTGCCAGCAAAAGCACCTGACTCTTACTCGTACAATGGAGTTGACTAAGAAAATTTGTAAGTTTTGCTAAATAGTATTTATTTCGATAAAATAAATATTTTTTGGCTGGCCATATTGCCCGGAGGACCGATGACCGGTGGGGTCGGCGTGTTCTCGAGTGGCGATCACGCACTGGACGGCGCAGCGTGGGAAGGCCCCCCACAAGATGGAGCGACGACCTGGTAAAGGTTGCGGGTGTCCAATGGATGCGGACAGCTCACGACCGATCTTTGTGGAACTCTCTGGGGGAGGCCTATGTCCAGCAGTGGACGTCAATTGGCTGATGATGTTGATGATGAAATACTTTTTAGTAAAACTTACAAAAATGATAGTCCACTGCTGGACTTAGGCCTCTCTTATTAACTATGCGTAAAGACGCATTAGGAGGTAAATGCCCATAATCGCCACGCTGGGCAAGCGGATTGTAATGTAAAGTGTCCACTATGATGACGCACTATGATGTTAGGCGCTAATAAAACATATTATTTTATATATTTGAAAACTATATTTCCACTCTTTTAAACTAGGTAATTACAAATTTTGGGTTACTAATCCGAATAGCGCTTGTGGTTAGGTGCGAGGTATATTTTGTACTAACTTGAAATGTTACAGTTTTGATAGCTGTCATTCTGACAGATGTCATCTTTATGTACCGTCTCGTACATATTCCCAACCACAAAGGTTTATAAAC
>JALPQI010021744.1:0-17437 GCA_025490895.1 Thaumatotibia leucotreta
ATATATTTTTTATAGTTATCGTGTCGCTGTCGAGGGTTGCCAGGATGAGACGTAATGTTTACGCCACACGTCACTAAAACTTCAGACGTTGCATATCACACGTCCCTATTCCGTATAGCGACCAGGACTTCAGAGCTGATTTGTTTGCAGTATTATTAGAAGATAAGTCATTTTAGTCAGACATTGGGTATGCACGGACTTTAGAATGGCCAAATGATTGGTTAAATATTTTTACAAGCTTTTATTAAATTTCACTTGTTCTTGTTTGTTTTTAATCATAGTACCTACCAAAATAAAAATTATCTTCCAGACTACCACGATGCTGCTGTTAGTCGCTGATACAGCTGATCTTAGTCAGGTTATGATGACAATATGGAGCTAAACATTGTGGAAAATGTGGGTACAGGAACTTGTATAAGACGTAACCCTATCAAGCTTGGGCTCCTTAAAATAGTATAGTTAAAGTAAACTACGGTTTGCAATAAAAACTTGCATTATTAATGTAAGAATTTATTTTTTATTTTAATGTCTCGGTTTCGGAGTTGTATTTTTCGATCTAAACGCCAAAAATAAAGAATTTCTCATCTTGGCTAACCCAGTGCCACGGGGAGCAGTAACTAAGTTACCCGGTCCATTTCTCAATTTTCTGCCCCGTAAGATGGACGCACAATGGA
Source organism: Thaumatotibia leucotreta (assembly GCA_025490895.1). Taxonomy (NCBI): domain Eukaryota; kingdom Metazoa; phylum Arthropoda; class Insecta; order Lepidoptera; family Tortricidae; genus Thaumatotibia; species Thaumatotibia leucotreta. The sequence goes on from JALPQI010021744.1 coordinate 675, forward strand.
TAACCCTTTTGCTCGCGGCAGCGGTGGCTTGCTTTATTGCTTTTAATTATCAGTTAGCAGATATTTAACGTTCTATTGATATTTACCAGTAATATAATGTAATAGCGGTACATTATTTAAACAATGATTTTGAAGTTATATCCTATTAAGGAGGAGCAGTGTGGTGACGGCAGTAAGAATACATTTGTCACCACCCCAACTCCTCCTTCGGATGTCGTAAGAGTCGACTAAGGGATTGAAGTATCACTGACCACTATTTGATAAAAGATTGATGATGGGCAGCAGCGTCATCATAATGAACACATTACTGCGATCGCCAATCCGCTTGCCCAGCGTGGCGATTAAGGGCATTTACCTCCTGACCTAATGCGTCTATACGCATAGTTAATAGGAGAGGCCTAATCCAGCAGTGGACTATCATAGGCTGATGATGATGATGATGATCCCATTAAGTAAAACAGGTATAAATTGCATTGTTGTTTTAATAATATTATAAAAAAAAACTATTCTTAGCAACGTCGTATGCCAGTATTGAATAGGAACTGGGATACATAGTGAGTTTTGGTTTTCAACCGACGTGTCACAATCTTATATTAACTGGAGGCTGTAACCAAACCTAGGTTAATTTTGATATATTTATCATATCAGCAAGGTTTGCCACAATTACCGGTCCTGCGCTAACGTATCCAGCGGAGTCGTGCGGTCTCCACCAGGTGATCGATCAGTCCATCTTATGGAGGGCCTTCCGATACGTAGCCGCCACTCGAGAACTTTCCCGCCTCAACAGTCATCACTTTCTACGTGCGGTGCAATATACTAGTATATTGGTTAACATATTAGTAGGATCTAAAATGATGATGAATAAAATTTTGTGAAAGTTAAAGAAATCGCTAACTAACATCCATTTACTTCATAAGCGATTGGGCAGTGACATTACTTTCACTCTTAAATCGGTAAAAAAATATTTAGCGGTAGGTGCTTAATGAACTCAATAGCAGCAACGAGGCCCGTCACCGGTAAGTAAGTTTGTGGCATACAGTAGCTTTACTTGACAACTAACCTAAAAAAACAACATTTTTTTAAACGTTAACCACCAAAATAAATAAAAAAATTAAAACCGACTTCAATCGATTGCTCCAAGATCGCATCTTCAGACCCCGACTTGGTGCCAATGGGACCATCTCAGGGTTATACCAGTTCTGTATAAAAAGTAATTGTTCACGATTCTCAGTGATATCGAGTGACATACGTACATACAAAAAAACAGTCTAATGAGTCTAAAAGGTTCTCAACCTCTTCTTTTTTTGAAGTCGATTAACAAGCACTACATTCAATATGCTTATTAACACTTTGAGCGCGATGGAACTCCCGAGGGGAGTTCTCTGTGGGAGGTCCATTTTCGTTACAAAGCGGAAAAATTACGGGATCGGCTACGAGCGTAGCGCGTAGCACTCGTCCGCAATGAAAGTGTTAAATATTAGTAAAAGCACAAGCTGTTAGGTATATTGTAGAAAGCAGTAATTTTTTACACACAATATACTTCACTTCAAAAATAAATAAAATACCGGAGTATAATCTGTCCTCACACTTTAAATCTGGATCCGCTGCAGTCGCGGTCGCATCCGTTTCCTCGCATTATATTAAATTTTATTATAGCTTGGACTAAGTAATGGGAATATCGTGTAAGGAGCGGTCGCAGCCCCCGGGGCAGTGGGGGCCTGCGGGGCCTGTGAGGCCTGAAGGGGCCGAGGTGATTAAAATTTCGGCTACCGTTGATGACACAACAGTATAGCAGAGTGGAAGGATTAATGTTGGGTTTATGACTGGATTACATTACTTTGTATCGAGCCAAGAGCGTTGTGATTCAATTAGTTGCGCCCGAGTACTTGCTGGCTACTTGTATTTAAAATAGTGTTGTGCTGTTTACTTATTGCTACCAATTTCACATTTTCATTTTACGAACGCGTGTTCATTTGAGTTCCTAGTGAGGCGTATAAAAAATACGTGCCAATGATTTAAACTGTCATTAAATACATCCACAGCTTCTACTAATATCGGGACTTGATCGCATACACTCACAATTCACATTTATAAATTCTCATCATCACTACATAGTATAAAATAAAGTCACTTTTTCTGTCCGTATGTCCCTTTGTACGCTTAAATCTTTAAAACTACGCAACGGATTTTTACGAGATTTTTTTAATAAGTAGAGTAATTCAAGAGTAAGGTTTTTATGTAGGTATAGCACGGATCGTTATTCATATTTCGTTCTTTATTATGAGTTATATCTCCAACATATACACCACAGATAGCCCCCTGTGGTTACGGGACCCTAAACAATGAATTAAGGATATACAGAGGAAAACTTGACCGAGTGGGGAGATAAACAAAAAATATATATTCTACTAATTTTAATAATGACCACAAGATAGAAATATCAAAATTACTATTTCCATATAAGTAAAATACTGCTAGAAAGTTAAGCAATAACAATAGAAGGGGACATTAAAACAATCTTCACAAAAACTCGTCAACATTAGCAAAGAAAAACTATTCCATATTTGTCAAAATGGATAAAACTACCAAAATTTGTCGATAAAAACCCCTAAAAACCTTTATAAGAAGAATAAATGCCCTACATATTTTTAAAAGCTCGTACCTTACTGAACTCAGGAATTTGAAAGCAAACATATTCCATGGAAATAAAATTCACATTCGAAAGCAGAGATGTCCTAAGAAAACGCGATTGCGAAAGGGAAATGGGAATGTATTAATCCGTAGCCGTGGATCTAACTTTGCTCGTAAGCCATAAACGTTGTACAATTGTTTATTGAATCAATGCTTAAGTGACGAGTATTTTGTCGACATTTTTTTTAATAATTAATTTAAATTCTCTCAAACAAACTAACGGATTATTAGCATACAAATTTAAATTTAGTTTTAAAAATGTTACTGTAAGAATGTATTTACTAACGGATATTATGTTCTTTTTACCATCAAGCAATGTTAATATTGACAAAACAAAAGGATAACCGAAGAGCTAGCGACTTCCTCACACAACGCATCAGTATTGCGATACAGCGAGGAAATGCCGCCAGCATCCTCGGTACAATGCCACAAGGGCCAATCTTAGATGTAGGTTAGGTTAGTTAGATTTAATTTATGAACATAAATTGTACAATTTTGAAAATTAAGACCGATAAAAATTATAAAACATTTAGATTTTTTTTCTTCGAAAGTCAAAATACGTAATTATTTAAGCAAGCAAAAAGAAAGTTTTGATCAGTCTTGCAGTTGGAATTAGATTTACTGTCGGTACAAAAGATAACTATTTTTTTTATTTCTTGTTTTGTTATTACTGATTTTAGCACGTATAACTATCTACGAGTATATTCAAATATGTATTACAAGAGTTTTCAAAACAGCGTTTAAATGGTGTTTGCAAAATAAAGACTGTTGAATGCTCGGTGAAGTAAATTAAGTGAGCAACAAGCGATAAAAAAATACAAAAAAAAATTATCAAAAAAGTAAATTAAAGTCAATAAACCGTTCAGTTCACTTTAATGATTGCTGGAAGGAGTTGCCCGCCTTTAATTACTTCCCGATAAATCTCACGCAGCCGCTGATCTCTCAAGTGTGAAGGTTTATTTAAGGGCGGCGATATTTTTCCCCGCCCCGACTCACTTCGTTATATTTATTAAAACATCGCCCGAGATTACAAAGAACACGATATTTTTTACACTGTAAGATGTGAAAACCAATTAAGGAGATAAAAAGGGAATCCAGCGAGGTGCCTGCATTAATTTCTTTTTTGCGGGGATTATTTTAAAATTGCATTATATTCTTGTTAAGACGGGAGCTCCCAGTTAATGATAGCACTACCCCTTGCTTTTAATTGCCTCCGGCTATTGCGAGATGAGTAATCTCGAGAGGTGCTCGGCCGCTCTTCGAGATAAAACTTTTGCGACTTTCCAAATAAGAAAAGCGTTTACGGATTGTTACTTGCTGGGTTTACGCGCAAAATCTAAAGGAGTGCCTTTTAAAACACTCTTGGAGTAATGTTTGAAGTTTCCTTAAAGAAAATCATTACGGTGATTAACACGACGGGCAAGAAAAACTTTTAAAGGAGCTAGTCACTGTTTTTTTAAATTAAGAATATACCTATTTGAAATTCTGTATAAAGTATCAATTCGACTGTATCAAAATATTACAATTCTTGTAAAAAAGGTTTGATATTATACACAGTAAAATAGACGTATGATTAAAATGGATGTCGTGACCCACGTCGAAAGTAAGAAATCAAAATGACATGGAACAGAAATAGAAATGAAGAAATAATACGGCCCACGCACAAACAACCTTCGATAGTAGATAGGCATAATTCTGTTCGACGCTCGATTCGGGGGTGAACTTCAAAAAGTGTTCGCTAGAAGTGGTCGCGATTACAGCAAACTCGATATCGTGTATCAACCGCAATCTAAAATTACCCCTACATCCAAACGCGTAAGATACTTATCGGCGGCAAACCTAAGTTTGCTTAAAATACTCGTGATTATAACGTCGCGGTAATACGTTTGCGTTTTCAGGATATAAAATAGGCCTTATGTTTTGGGGGGTAAGGGCTAGTTGATTGTTTTTTTCTAGGTTTGTATAACGCAGTCTCGATTTATTAGTCATCGATGGTGGTGCGATAGTGGTGCCAGGCGCGGGCGGCGCGCACGCATCCTCTGTCAACACTACCCTAATGAAAGGCAGTTATACAACGCACGTGATGCTAAATGTCGCTAGGACCAAGCAATTTATTGTAATTTGTGCGTATTTGTCATGTTAGGAAAATTATGACTCTATTGCATTCGAAGGAGATATCAGCTTGTTATAAATGGTGGCACGCACGACTGTAGCGCGAGTTTCACAGCTGATTACTAATTTTCTGGCTAATGGCTTCTATTTATTAACCTTTTCGGTACTACATCACATAAAAAACTGTCATTCAGACGCATCGTCACTAGTGTCAAAACTGAACATGGAATTTACGCACAAGCTTGTAGGTATACAGTGTGTGGTCTTTAACACGGGAGAAAAATGAAATGAGTGACTCCTTAGACTATCAGCAATAATCCTGTAAAGGTCCCGGTGTTTCAAAGTGGTTAAGTTCGGAGATATTGTCATTCAAAGCTATGGACCTTTAGTACTGGATCTTGGCATCACGATGTCGTAGCTTGTCAGTCGCAAGACATCTTGATAGTATACCAGGTAGGAAGTCATAACAATAATTTTGTTTGCATTTTTACACTAATTTGATACGGTTTTAAAAAAAAAATTGTACATTTTTCAATGATTCAAAAATGATAAGTTATTGATAACTTTTAATTCAAGTAAATGAACCCATAATAATGAAAAATACATGAACAAAAAATTACAAAAAATTTTTTTTTTTAAATTACAATATGTGGAAATTATTGTTGATCAGCTTATTAATGCACCGTTTAAATTTTCACCCCGGTTGTAGGCCACACACTGTATATTGCTCTGTGGACCGTGACTTGTATATCGAGTAATGTGGTCTTGGAAGTTGAACCTGTGTTGCTCATATATCAGACTCAAACACTGTAGACATCTTTATTATTTATTTTGATTACCCATAAATAAATAATAAAGAAATTTTATTCATTTCACATGTATTTGTAACACACTTGTTATAATAACCATGAGAAGAGACAAAATTACAATTATAGAGATGTAGGCTACGACGGACGATTGATTTAAATATAGTTAATTTAGATTTTACTTAATTCATATTGACACCAAAACAGTTCATTTTCATTATTTTTCAGTCGTATAGTTTTAACTAGTAATCAAAATGATTACCACTGTAATCGAATCAAACATTAAAATCATGTATTTTTATTGCGCTCAAGATTTATGACTGCCATGATACTGCAGCGCACATTTATTTTATACTTTATAGTTTCGTCGTTAGAAAATATTGTAGCCAAAATATTCAACCCTTTTATTAAATTTCGTTAAAAGCTTTTTATGGCTCTTTTATAGGATTCAGATTGTAAATAGATACCAATAGCAAGTTTGATTTGCAGCCAGTTATTGCCAGTTATTCTTGGTAAGCAATATGTAAAATTACATAAATAACTGTTACAAATGAGGTTAAGTAGTATATTTTATAACCGCAAATTGATAGTTTAAATTAATTCACTATCAGCAATTACCATAAGCTTGAGATATTACAAAGTAGAAATCCGTTGCATGATTGTTACTGTCATTAATGTGTTAAAGACGTCAAATGCTACGGAAAGTCAGCCATATTTGTTTACTTTTTTAGATTCTACTGACGATTGGTATACTTTCACAACCATGTTTTTATTAGAGCACGTGTAATGCTTACTTTACACTCAGAAACTTGTACATTTCCTTACCACAAATCAGGAAAAAACAAATAGAAGCAGTAGAACAAGAGGTCGCACTGCACCACAGCTTAAGTAAGCGAGACCATTAAAAAGATATATATATATTATTTTGACAGTTCGTTGGATAGTGGCAGAGAAAAATATCGCGCGAAAGCCCTCATTGTGAGCTTACTTGCTGCTGCTCGGATTATAAAAAATAATAATGCTAATACTCAAATATTAATCACGACAGTGTACATTAAAAATCTTACTCAATAAACAATAACCTTTTTATGCTTTATTTTCAACTGATGATTCGTGACGGTCCGTTTTTACCAGTCACTTTCATACTTGCATAATTTTGTAATTTGATTCGGGACCATCAAAAGTATACTGGGCCCGCTAAAGTAAGCTGCGGACTGGCACGATGAATGCTAATTACGTGGTATTTATGCGACTGCAGCGGCGGTGTCGTGACAGAGACCGAGTATCGCGTTTGGGCTTACCTGCATCTGCTTGCATTGTTCGGAAATAAAATTATAAATGATATTCCTCAAATATACATTTAATTTGGAATAAAAATTTGGCGGTTAGAATAAAATAAAATAATATGAAGGCCCTTACATTTCAAGATATATTTTTCTATCGTAAGCATTATGAAGCAAACAAGCCTTGCAAATTACTTTATCCTATCAGGATACGCGAAATTAGTTTCTATAAATAGATGAAATATCTATGATTGTGGCACTAAAGTAAGTTAAAACTACTTAAAAATTTAAAATCAGTAGGTAAAAATAACCATGAAAACTACTTCAACATTAAAAATCGGTACAAATGACCATGAAATGTGGTGGAGTAGTTTGTTTATGTTGAAACAAAAGAGTGTCGCTACACTGGTCCGCGCGTGACGCTGCGATTGCAACAGGGATCCTGAGATTATTTAGCTTTATGTACTTGCACTACAAATAAGTACTATGGCATCGTAGAACAAACACTCTGAATCCTTGATGGTATTGCGTGAGTAGATTTTCTGCTATCGTTTTTCTTTAAAATAACTATTAGAGACATATTTGTTTTTAAATGTTCATACTGATTTTGCTATTTTCAATACATACGAAATGAAGTCAAGATTTTTATCGGTCGTATGTACCTGAAACAAAAAAAACTTTTAATATGATAACATATTGAAAAAGCAGTGATTAACGCTCGCTAATCAAACCGTGTCGCGTAACTTCGCAAAATGCGAGTTTCATTATAAAGTTAAAGCGGCAAATTTTATAGCCGAAGCGTGCAAAACCAACACAGTAAAGCTTTCAAAATCCCTAAAATAACAAATAGAATTTGCAGCGTGCTGAGTGCGGAAGTGACGTGCGTTTGGGCGTCCGGATGCGATCGCCACATCCGGGGCTCGTGCTCGAGCGAGCCTCGAGCTAGCTCGAGCCGTCCCGCTTCGAGCCAGGCACCGACGGCCCCATATTAATTGATTCCACAGATAAAGCTGGAATGCCATTCGCCGCTGGTGTCGCGGCAAACGTGACTCGTGTATTTTGACTGCAAATTCTGTGATTTAACGCTTGAGTGGTCGGGTTTTATTGCATGGCGTGCGGCGGATTTGCAAAGTAACGTTTTTTTAACTAATTTTGTGGAATGTTTTACAATCGCGGATTTTGTAGCAAACATTTTTTATATGTAACTGAAATTACTGAAAGAAAATTTGATTTAAAGTTGATATCAATCAGAATGAGCAATATCAATCTTTAACTACCCCACGATAAGTCATTGGGCCTACACCCTAATAAAAATCCATTCCCATAAAGCATAACGCCTCCCAATTTTAAAACAATCAAACCGCCCATGACTTGAAAGGTAATTTTTCCTCGTCCTTTGGAAATCATAACAACGCTCCCCCATAGAACACTCTAGAACATTCGAGAACAATCTATGTAATGAGCGCATAAAACAATGCCCCGGTAATTTACGAGCAGGAACGGAGAAACTCGGACCTTTTGAAATTTTACGTCGGCTTGATAAGGAAGCTTTTGAAATTAACGCCACGTCTTAAGACATTTTAGTAACTGACTTTTATATGAAATTATTATTATTTCAAAAGTCAACGATCAAAAAAAGCTTAACCTGTAGGCTTAGCACATGATTGGTGCGACAGTATGTCGCCGCGAGATAGGTCTCCCGTCCTTTACTGGCTATATTAACAAAAGAGGGACGGATAGTCTATCTTGCGGCGAGATACTGTCGCGCCAATCATGTGCTAAGCATACTGTATTGTTATTATAAACATAAATTTACATACGTAAGTATGTATATTTACAGAAAAATGTAAGTGATAATGGAAACTGAGTTAATAAGAAAAGGGCAAAAACTAAGTTTCTTTTTATTAGTAAAATAAATTAAAAACCATCATCATATCAGACGAAAGACGTCCACTGCTGAACATATAGACCTCCCCCAAAGATTGATTTTGAATTAAGAAAGTATGTTTTTAAGAAAAATTTACCCCAAATTTTATACAAGTAGAAATTTAAACACTCGCATCTCGAAGCAAGAAAATATGAGTCTTAAATTAGGTAAAATTAGAATTTGTGAGTCGACAATAAAACACAGCTGAGCCCCGATCAGAGCGATCGTGATAAACGACCGTGATGCTGCGTTCTGGGGTAGACTATAAAACATAACACGGTTTGATTGCTTATATAAATACCCATACCGGATGTTTCCTTCAAAGCAGAATGTTTCCATTTCTTGGTCGTTGAAAGGGTTGAGACTATAAGCACCTTTTTCAGTATGTAACGTAAGATATCATCGCCATTCTTATAATCAGCACACGTTCATCCACTGCTGGACATGGGTTTCTCTCATATAAGAAATATCTCGAATTAGAACTTTGTTAAAAACAACGCCAACTCATAAAAAATACACATCTATGGCAGAATTAAAATAATTACCTAGTATCCCGGGTACAGCACCGTTCTCCAAAGTTATCTTCAAAAATATACCCAACACCCTCAGATAAATACAAGTGCTCGCGTCACAGAGCGAGACGGCTTAATGTTGCCTAAATAAAATATAGCGGCTGAGAACACGAGCCATATTGCCTCGGTGCAAAAGTTTTAAAAAGTTTTCTTTGCGGACCCATTACAAGTACAGCACTGCGTCTGTGTGGGTACGACACGCGGTCGATGGTCGGGATGTGTCAGAGACGGGCACGTGCTAATATAATGTAGTGCTCTAGTTTGCCAAAAGCCAATTTCATATGTTATCTGTTCGAAATTACTGCTACTAAAAGCTGGAAACTAGATTCAAATGCATTAGAAGTAACGTACGGCAAATCGTGAATTACATGACTAATTTTACGACTGATTTCTAATTTGCGATCATATACAGCTGGGTGTCTAATAGGTAAGTAATTAATCTTTCCGACCGAACTTTTTAATTACCATCTAAGTCGCCACGCATCAATAATCTCATCCATAGCTAATCAATCTAGATCTGGAGCGTGTGACCTCTGACCCAGCTGCAGCTGTGTGCGTCCACGCACACAACGTCGTAGCGTTCACGACGAAAGTAGGTTTATTTCCATGAAAAAGTTTTGAAAATCGATGGCTTTAGCTCCTACGCTCGGAAACTTTCCCGTCATATAACCATAAATACGCTCTGGGCCGTGTTTTGCTCGCTACGTAGACATCGAGCTACTAGAATTTTCTTGTAATATTCAGTAATATACGTTCTTGTTGTGAACGGTGTTTGAAATAAAGAACACGTTTTTTTATGCTTTTATTCTTTTGCATATTTTACAAAGTTCTGGCGTTAGTAGGAACCTTTGGCAGCATGATAGGAAATATTTTGAGACTTTTGGGGCAGCCCACTAAAAAAGTGGATATTTATTAGACGGGAGTAAATGAATGCATAAACGTATTGTAAGAAGCCGAAAGGCCGAAAGTATGATGTTGTGCCATTCGTGCTAGGGCCATTGCAGTAGTCAAGATTTTGTTTACAAAAATACATAGTAGTTATGTAGTCAGCCTCCATAGCTTACTTTAGTGATCCTGCATACGAAGCTGGGGTTTCGGGTTCAAGTGCCGACGAAGGCATATCTTCGTCGCTTTCTATTTGTATAAGTATCTGCGATTTGAAGATTGATTATGGGCAGCAGCCTCATCATACTTAAGACACTAAATATTGCAAATTATGGGCATGACCTCTTAATATTTATCTAACTATATGCGTAGATAATAGGATAGGCATTTGCCTAGCAGTGGACTGACATAGATTGCACACGGTGAAACAAAAATAGTGGTGATCCGTTTACACTCTGTATATACGAGTACTATTGCTTACATTATAGGTACCCACAACACAATACTTAAGTTTACCATCGGACTAGGTTTTGTGTATGATTGCCCTATTTTTAAATTTATTTATAACATATTTACTAACAATTTCTTGTATTAAAACAGTAAGACTTTTCCGCCTTCATATTTAGAAAATATTCTCAGAATACTGAGAAAGCTGTATTAGTGAAGACAATCCATTTATTAAAGAACGTTCGAAGCGCTGCGGCCGCGCCATATTGCGCGTATCGCTTTGATATATTATTGTTTATAAATAATGACTCCACGACCCTCCCAATTTAATTGTGGCGTATCCAAGAATGGCTTATTAAGCGGCCGGTTAATATTTCCTTATGGGGATGTAATTAATTTAGCTAGTCAGGTGCGACGCCCACGGCTGTCGAGGCGTCCATTATCCACCGCATTATTTTGTCGTGGCCAATTTGTTTGAAGCCTTTGACGGCCGAGGAGATTCACTTAATTAAGTCTCGATACGACTTTCCGAGTTTGCTCAGATTTTGTTGATTTAGCTTCAGGTAATTAGAGATGTTTGCGAGTGACTTGGATAGGATCCTGTTGCAGATATTTTATGATGAAACGGTGTATCTATTTATATTACAAGTATGCTTATGAGGGACGGGACGGTCGGCCGGAGTCCAGCAGGCTGTCGAGTTCGATGTGCTTATTTCCCGTTGGTGGAGCTGCAGGTTAATGTCTTGGCTGCGTTTCCCCATAATTTTCTTGCTCGTGGTGAGACCAGTGTCTTTGGGGTTTAATTCTGAAGTCATATTGATGAACATTTTCGAGAAAAAAAAACCTTGATGTTCCATACAAACCCTGACATTAATAGGCGGAATTGTATGGAACATCAGTTTTTTTTTTCGAATCGGATATCGGCCCTATTGTTTAAGACCTAGTATGACCTCAGAATTAACGACTATGTAACGATACACGTGCGAAAACGAAATTCGTAATTGGTGTCGATTTAAAGCACTCCCTTCGGTCGTGCTTTAATTTATCTGTACTCGTTTTGAACTTAATTTTTTTCGCATTTGTATCGTAATGTACTGTTATGATGTAGGTTATTAAATAATAGACCGCTTCAGTTATTGAAATAATATTAATTTACTGCAAACGATATAGTTTTAGGTTAAATTGGGATTCACCTTATAACCATAATATGAGGGATGTTTATAGCAATATTTTCTCTACTTTATTCTCAAAAAAAAAATGAAAACCGTGTTTCCTAGATTCAAAATTATAGACTCTTTTCTCTTTGTGGAACTTCTCTTTATTATTTTACTAATACACGTATTAGTAAAATAATAAAAATCCGACTGGATTATGAAGGCGTGTATGGCATGGCAGCGCTGCAAATGCCATCATTCCAAAACAGCATAATATATGGAGTTCAATTACAATTGGCAAGTAAACTAGCGCCCGCCCAGAAGTTGTAGGCAAGGTCAAATTAGCGGGCTGACCTTCCGACTGCAGCCCTCTGCTGGTCCAAGTAGTTCCCAACAACTGCCATAACTCTGTAGGTACTCCGAAACTGGGTGACAGTGTACGCGGCCGTTGACTCCGTGAAAAAGTTCCCTTTAAATATCCACAAGTTTAGTTTAGCAACTCAAATTTAGTTTGGTAACAAACGGAGCAACAACAAGTCGCAACAAATCCGCTGGAAAGTTGCGCGCGAGTCGTTTTCAAGTTCAAACGCGGATACTTGCGGCGCTCGCGTGCACCGAACTTGCCGCTGGAACTGTTATAAACCAATTATATCTGTTCTTTTTTCAGTGGGTCAAACTAGTTGGGAATTATTTTCGGAATTGTTATCAAACTTCGAAGTATTGAGAACTAACACGTAAACAAAAAACGACAGACATAACTTCAATTTATTTTCAATAAATATTGTACATATGCAGTACAAGGTCAAAGTAACTCAAATCATAACAAAATAAACATATTCAGTATAAATTGCCGTGGCAGAGCTGCTACGAGGCCGCTACGGGCTACGGCGTAGCTCCGTAGACTCCAAAAGTTTACAAGTACTTTGCTTGGCCGCATGGCCCGCATGAAGTAGATTGTATTGATTGAGCTCCGGTGTCCTCAATATAAGCTAGCGTCTTGGTGTTTTCTTATTTACTTTGAATATTCGTTGTTATATTAAAATATTGCATTACCTACCTACAATACATCTACATTCACAGAAATTGAAAACAAAAATTAAAAGCTCTTTAGATGTCTGCAATAAGTCACTAAGAGCTAATCTGAGCTATACATTTTTTTAGTATATTGTACCTAATTTGTTGTTCTTTTAATCTAATTCTATTGGTATAGTTGAATTTTTTGGAAGACGCGCCAAAAATGTGACGTATGTATTTACAAAAATACTTAATGTTCGTTTTAAATACTACTTTCAAATGTTATCGTCGTATTTTTATTCCAAAAATAGACGTATTTGTTTCATTAGAATACGCCCAAATTTTACTACCTAATGATGATAAGATCAATGTTTATGGCAAGATTTGTTATTATATCCCCTGAATATCATGTACCAAACGAAACCCTGTAAATCATTGTTACATCAACATCAGCAAACGTAACGTTAAACGCATGGTTTTGGCAGGAAATCGGGCTGAGTCCTTGCGTCGGAGGCCGAGTCCTGAGTAGGACTGTCACGTCAGCGCTGCGGCGGCCGTGGCGCGCAGGCGCCACCCTCCCCCCTGCCCCCTACCCGCAACACGGAAAACTTTTCCCTGACATAGGTATAAGTATAAACGCTCACCCGTCGGCAACACTTTTTGCCCCCCCTCGGGTGGGGAGGCAAAAGTTTTGCCAGCCCGGCTCGGTACTACGTACACAGCGCTCTTCCACTTTTTCCTGTATATTGAAATGGAGGTGCGGAGAAAAGAGTAGAATTTAGAAGCTGTCGTACAAATTTTAATGAGGAGTGAGAAGGTGAATGCTTTTCGTGTAACGAGCACGGCCTTTATACTCGTACGGACAGTTTAATATGTCGATATGGAAAGTAACAACTCGGAGTAAACGGTACAGCAACTTCATAATGAGGACGAAGTCTCGCAAGAATCGTCATAGAAAAGCATTGAGTGGAATTAATTCGAAACCAAGAGCTGGAATTAATTTGTAAGGTTTACCTGGGATAGGCGGTTGTATTATAGATGCGGGCGGTCAGCTGCGGCGGGTCAACACCTAGTTAGATGATCACAATTAGGCCAGCCGCCACTTCATCACGCCGCCACTATTCGATAACAACCCGCTGTGAATGATTAATAACGCGAACCGCGGTTTGTTTGCACTCGCACCGTCCGTCCAGGGAGTATTAACACAAACTTATGAATATTATGCAGCCCAAGTTTAACGATCGATTTCGAAACAAAATATTAGCGAAGCGAAAGAACAGTTGAAGCGTGATTATGAGGCTCAGAGTAGTTTCAGGACAAAGGAAAGACAATGGAACAAAAGTTGCGGCCGCTAACGAATCAAGGGCCATCTTCCGCAAGGGGCGCTGTGTAATTGCTTAGCTTATTCAAACATTGCTGGGAGCTGTCAACAGAGGCATATTTGAGGTCTGCTAAGGGCACATTCATCAAGCGGACGCGGGTGCAGCCTGACCCGCCGTTATCTTAGAGCGGCAGAGACGTGACCCGCCTGGTGACTGATGACTCCCCTTAATTAAATTTTATGAACCCGGACTATCTACTCTAAAAGTTAGCTTTGAAAAATCACCACAAACCAAATGACAGTTCTATTTCAGGAGAAGTTCAAACTTTACAATTCTAATGTACTTGCGTAGTCTGTCCACCTGAAAACCACCGTCCAACTCTGACGTAAGCGGCATCTAAAATTCAGGGTATAAAGACAAGCGGCGCAGCCATGTGTCGGACGAATGCGCGAGGCAAAGACTGGGATTTCATTCTCGAATTAAAGTGCGAAATAGCTGCAGCGGTCGGCCTTAAATAAACACCCGTTATATGTGCTGGATCGTTTCAAAACTTTGCTTTAAATACGAATGGCTGTATTTTAGTCATGCCATGAGCATTCATTTATGATTTAAATAGAAATAAATTAAACGTTGCGTGTTTATTTCTGGTAGTCAATTTCTATTACCAAACCGTTATAAATACAGTATAATAAAATCACATTTCAATATGCGATTTTTACATCGCAAATCATAGGAGAATCGTTAAAAAAGACATTTGAAAATAGACTACGATGTTCAAACTTTGCTTTTAGCCGCTCGGATAAAAACCCATTCGTTTCGGCAGCGACGCAATAAAATTATTTGACTAACGATTCGAAATCGATGCTTTTAGTTCAATTTTCTTCTAATTAAAATCTATGCTGTGCAACTTTTGGAGTATAAAAATATATTTGAAAGCGTCTAGACGGTTTAAAGCGTTAAATTGTCATATGAAAATATTGTGATTTTTTTTTCAGATTCATTTACCTACTTAATGTTACGTAAAATAAAATAATTGAGATTTGTACTTCATACCTACTGGGTGTATGGAATTCATAAGTTCTGTACTAACTACAGTACTAATACTGTGTATTTACTTGTGTAGTGTACGGTACTGATAAGTTAGTGGGCCTAGATTAAAATGACTTACTCTTATTGATTGATTAGTGCAAAATATATATTACATTTTTTTTTCAAAGAATTTATGTAAGTAGCTATTTGAATTCGTTTATATTGTATACATATCGCTTAAGTGTTTTTTTGGCGTGCAACTTATTTACTAGATAATATTTGTTGACATCACATTTTGTTGTTTAAGTTAAATTTGTTTGTAATGTTTTAGCCGTTTGGGGTCGAAACGCTGGGGCCTTGGGGACCCAATGCGCGTCGTCTATACAGAGATATAGCCTCACGCCAAATAGATGCCACTGGTGACCAGAAGGCTGGTCAATATTTCGCTCAGCGAATAAGCATTGCCATACAACGCGGCAATGCGGCCAGCCTTCTGGGCTTACTGCCCATTGGCAGCGATTTGGTATTTTGTAGGTTCCTTTAATTTATACAGGGTGGAAAGGAACGACGTTCCTTCCCGCTACCGACCGAGTCTACCAACCATTACGATGAACTTTCAGTATGGGACCAACGTCGAAATCATAAAAAAAATTAACCCCTCAAACAAAGTGAGTGATTAGTTAGAGTTCAATAGTATGGAAAAGTCAATTTTCCATGTACGCTTTCGATGTGATCCCATACTGAAAGTTCATCGTAATGGTTGGTAGACTCGGTCGGTAGCGGGAAGGAATGTCGTCCCTTTCCACCCTGTATATGTTTACATTTTTTGTATTATTGATTATTTTTATGTTAAATTTATTTTAATGTGTAGTTTATTAATTGTTTCTGTATGGTATCTATCAAGTTGTAGTAAATAATCAAGGAAATAAATAAATGTATTGTGACATCGGACTGGATAAGATCTTTAAGGATGGATAAGTCGACACAGCAGTAGAGTAGGCTGGTGAATAAGTGAGCAGCCGAGAACTTTGCCTCCCGGGACCACGGGGCTAGCTCAATGGACAGCTATTTCGGCTGTGTGCAGTCTTTGTGGCCTAGAAGCTTCGAGGTCTCAGATTCTAATCTTGGTGATGCCATTCATTTGGGCAATGAGCATTAATTTATTGTTACTGGTTGGGGCTCATGCATAAATCATGTGATGTTTTTTTGGCTACTTTTTGACCCCCCCCTCCCCCATGGTGATGTTTGGTGAGTTTCTTGGCTAGCCCCCCCCCCCCCCCCCCCCCCCTAGCAGTCTCACGTGTATTTTTTTCATTCAACTTTTCGCGTTCGCTAGCCGAAATTCACAATATTTCTTAGTTTGTTCATCGTAAAAAATACACGTGAGGTCTCCTTGTACCCCCCCCCTCCCCTACCGTGATCTTTCGTGATGTTTTCTTGGACCCCCTCCCCCCCTATAGGACCTCGCGTGATTTATGCACAAGCCCTTGTTTGTATGATAATACGGTGGCGGTACGCTGA
>JALPQI010021745.1:0-22110 GCA_025490895.1 Thaumatotibia leucotreta
CAGATAATTATCGAAGCGTAAACCCGCGAGGTCGTAAAACACAAAAATCTCTGTGTGCAGCAGAATAGAAAAGACTCATTCTATGTATAATGATGGTGATAATGATAACATGGTCTAATAAATGATGTTTATTCAATCTAAGCAAGTTACATTACATTGCTATTATGGATGTTCAAATTGTATCCATAGAAACTAACTCCAAAATGTATTCCTCCTTTTGCAAGAAACTTGAAGGATCTAATGTTGTAGATATTGTATATCCTATATAAACAGAGATAATGTAATATTTACTAGCGTCATATGTAGACAGTCGATTCTGAGGCATCATTATCGCACTCAAAGATCAGTCAAATCAGCGGCCCTAATGAATTCTGTCTCCGACGGCCCGGCTTCGAGCTCCACAAAAAGTAATTGCTTAAACGGCAGTAGCCCGAAACCTTTTCATTTCCCCAATCTGTTCGACTTAACAGTAGCACTTCAATTCAATTTCATTTTATTACACTATCAAAATCACCGTCAGCTACTTACTTTCTTAAACATGCTAAAATTGTCTATTATGAACTTATTTGAATTAAGCGATTCATCTTTGTTAACGCCAGTTTGGGAGAAAAATAAATACAATTAAAGCTTAGAACCTTAATTGGAACTATAAAAGTAGGTACTCGTCGTTTGATCTCCCGCAGTTGTTGGCAAACATCATATTATTTAAATGAAGCCTTTCTCGATGGATCTCTACTCAGAACAATTTAATTTCGTACCAAATATTTTCGTTTACATATTTTAACATCTTTCTAATTTCCATTAACCTTGAACGATGTGTAATTGTGCGTGCTTTATAGTCGTTAGCTTTTTATTTGGTACCTTTTATAACAATGTTTGTTACAGCATGGAAAATATTTTCCAATTCATTATAAAATATTATTAGTATTACTTAAAATGGGACATTGACCATGTAAATTGTGATTATTGAGCACTCGATATTTCGGTAATGGTGCAAATGTCATCTTCACGGAGTAACTGACGAACTGCGAGTTTTAGTTGTCGTCTACCCACACACCGTACCGATCTACCCTCTTTCTAAGTCGCTTGTTTCGCACAGTGTCACAACCACTGTGAGAATGAGGACAGTGGTCCTCATTCTCACTTGAAACTCGAATACCACTACGACACACGACACTAACAGTATCACCTCGCTTATTTTAGGAAGCAGCCGTTTTTTGATGATTGAATTAATATTATTGATATAATCACTGAACGCCAGACAGTCTACAGTTTAAACTCATCTTCCCGGCTATAGTGTTTGTATTTGTGGATTTCAATGGCTTCCTTGACCATCCTTGGAATGTACTGTCGTTCTGTCGTGTGTATCTGAGGGTTGTGTAACACAATCTAATGAGTAGATTCCAATAGGTGTTCAGCATGATATGATACGCGCCGTTTGTTCTATGTAGGGGCTACCACAGCTGCAGTCAATTTTGTAAACACCGACGTTCAAGAGGAAACTGTTCTTAGGCGTGCGTTGTGAGACAGTTTTCTATCAGGTGTGAATACGGTTTTTACAAAAAAGTTTCGTAATACAGTGTGTGTCTTTGATAGCGACATTGCTTTTAAGTAACGATAGATTAAAGTGTTGTTAACCATTTTAGTAAAATAATATAACGATTGCTTTTATTATTTAAGAGTAATTAATTTTTATAAAAATCTCGAGCAGCAATGTAATGCAAACATTTATTTGACGTTTCTGAGAGGAAAAGCTAGTTTCGTTTTCATTTTAATTCGATCAAATCATTAAAGTAACTGCGAACTGTTGCCGACGTTAAATTATTTACTGAATTATCCATTACTAGAAAATACTACAATTTAAAACATGCGAGATTTGGACTACACTAGCACAACAAATTTACATCAACAATTCTTTCTGTGTCTTATTGTCTTAGCCAGCACATTTTGAATCGTATTATTCACTGAACTAATATCAAAAATCACTGCACATACATTATCACTTCTTAGAAATCACATTACCTAGTTCAAACATTTTTATTAAATTTATTAGGAAAGTCTGTTGATCAACAAACTTGATGTTATCTTGACACTTCAACTCAATCAATGTGAAGTTTTCAATCGGTACATAAACAAAACGATTATCTGATTCCGCCTTCTTAGTTAACACAAAATTACCTAGCGCTTAATCGTCTCTGTCGCACTTATAAGAAAGAATGACAAAGACGGAAACCTAAAATACGCTACTGAGCGATAGCCATTGGCAACTTGGCTAGGCACCCTGGGCTGTGAAGTCCTTTTCTTATGAACAAGGGTCATGCTCATGATTTTTGACGGACTTGTCATCGAAATGTGTCACCGACATGTAGGATGTAAATAAGTAGGTAATTAATTGTAATTGTCAGGATGTCACTAAGAGCGAGATTTCAATGAAATCATATGTCAATTGTTACGTTTAATTTATTAGTTATTGTTATTACTGATACATTGCGTGCCGAATTAATTTGTATGAATTTTTTTTTTAAATACTTTAACTAAATATGCTAATTTCAGTTCATTAAGACTTGTACTATCACCCCTTAAAAGGAATGTCGTTATGAAAGACACACACTGTATATTGGCGACCTTGTCTGTCACTTCCTTCATCTATGGTTGTTACGCAGGCTGTCGGTCAACTTTATAGTCCAGATGCTTACGTTTCCGCAAGTCCCCGCGATCTCAGCCGTTTCTTACAGATATTCATTTATCTGTAAAACGTCAACGTCATTTAAGTGACTGCAGAGATAATACGTTGTCACCATACCCAACTCTTCCCGCTGATGTCGTAAGAGTCGACTAAGGACTTGAAGTATCACTTTTGTTACAAGATTCTTTGATGCAAGATTCGTAATGGGCAGCAGGGTCATCATAGTGGATACGTTACTGCGATCGCCGATCCGCTTGCCCAGCGTGTCGATTATGGGCATTTATCTCCTAATGCGTCTGTACGCATAGTAAAAAGGCGAGGCTTACTTCCAGCAGTGGACTGAGATGGTCTGATGATGTAGATTCACAGGTAATAGTATCTTGCGATATGAAGCTACGAAAATATGTGATACGCTCTTTTGTCAGCAAAAATAAGAGTATCTCAGATATTTTACGCACGCCACAACTTATTATGACAAATAAAAATAACACTGACTGACATGAAGATTAGGCACGCTAATTAAAGTCGGTTATGTACCTAAATACATTGCATTTTTAAGTATTAAAAACAATAAATAAATAGGCCCAATACTGATAGTAATAGTCATAAGAATATACGCCTTACGAAATACACATTCCGTATATCAGGGTGCTTAGCCAAGTTGCCAATCGCTAGCGCTTGCTAGCGCATCGTAGTTTTCCCTCTTTGTCGCACTAATATGAAGGAGTGACAGAGAGGGAAAGCTACGATGCGCTAGCAAGCGCTAGCGATTGGCAACTTGGCTAAGCATCCAGATAACGAACAAAAGCGCAAGCACTGGTACTTAGCACTAGTTACGTTAGAAGTTCTCGATTAGTTCCGGATCCATCGCTTCGTTAGTAAACCGCTGTGCCGTTGATATTGTTCTCGCAAGAAATCTCCGTCTATCATTAACTATATACTCGTAGTAGAGTTTGACAACCCGATAGTGAGCCCCTTACGCTTGGACAGATTAGGGATGAAAACAAATAACTTACCAACTACGACTATTTTTTTAACAGATTGAAAGGGAGATAATAGCTATACGCGTGCCGTTTAGCAATTATTGATGTTAAACAGTCTTTAAAATCACAAAAAGAGGACGTTTTAATTCGACAGAATTTTTGATGTTTGCTATCTCAAAATTTCGGTTTTTCTACTATAACCTGTAGTAAGTAACAAAGTTCTATCGAATACGCAGTCATACTCGTAAAAGTATTTGGCTTGGAACCGACTTCAAAGCAATCAGTACTCAGTAATATTTTAGTTAAGTGTAGTGGGTAGAAGGTTTAAGGAAGGGTTAGGATAGTAAATCGTAAGTAGATGTAACCAAACATATTTTTAACTTTTTAGTTCCAGCGTATTTATAAAGGTGATTACATTTTTATTTTAAAATATTTTGTTATATACTCGTACTTTTTAGTAGTGTAAATGCAGGGTGATATTTGTGTCGTGTAGCAAGAGTGAACAGGATATTAGGAACGGTCATACTCAGCAACTTTCACTACGAAAATAACCGAGAAATCGACCCAGATGTCACCCTGTGTAGTGATTTATGTATCGTATGGCATAATTATATTGTTCTCTACTCGAAATTTTAAATTTCTTAATTTGAGATAGGTAAGCAACTGCACTCGTCTAAACAGTTTTGAAGTCCGCCGTATTTACACTAAATTTGGTGATAGGGGGCGCTCAAATATTATGTGGTATATTGATTCGTCTGGGCAGCCACACGGGCACTCTGCTGACTCGCACCAACCCTACCTGCACCAAAGGAAACCACAATTTCCAAACTCCTATCCGTAAATGTTTCCCCCCCAAATATTGTCAATGGAAATATAGTTTAAAAAGTGATTGGCCAACTTTTATGTCATGTTTGTGTATTGCAGAACTTATCTGATGACCTTTGTTCTTTATTTACTCACTCAGTGAATAAAACGCGTTATTACTCGCTGGTTTTGAAATCAGTTAAAAATACAATTTACGCTCAAAATTATAATATTTTCTTACAGATTGGTCCCGTTTATATCTCGTACCGTAATATCATTGAACAACGTATTCAATGACAGACACAACCTTCGAAAAGTGTTAAAATATATTTTTGATAGTTGATAATTTTAAGCAAATAATGGCGGTTCGGCTGGCACGTTTTGTATTCAAAGGTCAAGTGCAAAAGATCGATTGGCACATTAACTAATTAATTCACCCAAGCCTTTATGAAACTGTTAACGAAGCTTATCTTTTCAATATACGAAATTAAAGTTAATATCTATGTAAATATGTTGGGTTTTACGGTAACATAGACTCATAATAATATGTTATTTACTGTAAAATCCGTTATTAGTGAAAATATTTCCTTGTGAAATGAATTCATCGTGAATTGCCCTGCAATTAAACCCACAATTATTTATTACGAAAAATGTATGGAATCACTTAATTTGATCCCTCTTCTTTCGAGGCAATAGTAGTAAAAAGTATCAACTTGAGAATCATGATCAAAATCTTGATTGCAGATCCGCACTCTGATATGTACGTTAAAAACAGTGCTTGACTGTTTTCATGTGCATAACACTCAATATTTGGGTCTGTAGGTTCTGTTACTTCAGAGAAGAAGATTAATTTCCTGGACAAATACTTATTTAGCTGAACATAAATATAAATACGATTTAGGGCTACATTAAAGCTGTTTTAATTCCATACAAAAATTACTATGCTCATTCCTTGTGGAACAGTAGGAACAGCACATGAATAAAGCGAGAGTATCTTGCGGCCTCCCTCTTTTATTAACATAGTAAAAGACGCGAAGTCTATTTCGAGGCGACATACTGTCGCGTCAATCAAAATATGTGCTAAGCCTACAGAACTCCTTTACAGAAAAACACTTGAAGCAGCCAAACAACTTCGACACCTTCCCGGGAGATATTTTATAATCGATACAAAAATTTGGACATTACGGGTTGGCATTGTAACGGAGTATAGAAATCGACGGCCCCTACGTAAGTTGTCGTAACTTGAAATTTGGGATTTTTTTTTTATTTCATAAAACATCATATCTTTTAGCAATGTTTCCGTTCCACGAAGAAAAAAATTAAAAACCCTATTACAAATAGGTTTTTGACACACGTAAACTATCGTAACTTAAAAAAGCACCGTCGCACACTGTAGTAAGTGTACTTACGCCAGTTAATACGGGGCGGCCACCCGCGCTCGCGCAGCGTAAGTGCCAGTTACGATCTTATACGCGGTGGAGCAGAGGTTTTTCGTGAGTGATTATTTTTTACCAAAAACTAACAACTAGATGAGACAAAAATGGACAAACGATACATTTTATTCGGTAAAAGTAAGGCACTGCATCGGGGACAAACTCAAACTAACTGCAAGACCAAAATTAATTTTCGAAACGGCCGTTAGAGTTAAAATAAAAGGTGGTCCAAGATGAAATAAAAGACGCTTCAGAAATAAAAATGATTTAAAACCACTAAGCAAAATTGGGAATCTAATGAATTTCACTCAAAATCAGGTGCGAATTTATTAGCATGGATGTTGATAAAATTTTAATAATACCGGTGAATACTGTAGTATGTGTCACTTACCACAACTTACTTCGGAGTTTAAGATCAGTGTTTTGTCTTAAGTTTAACATACTACTATTTACATTGGATTTTTTTTTTTTGTGTTGTATGTGTACTTGACACATTTTTCGCCGGAAATTGTTTTTTAATTTCTATTGTAAGTGATATTTAAGACAGTATACGCCGGGTCAAATACAGAGTTACTACAATTTACAATTATAATGTTGGCGTATTTCAATAATTTCAGCTCATTATACAGGTTCATTGTCTCATTATCAAGGTTAGTCATCAGTCATCAGTGAAATCATCATCTGCAGATCGACGATTTCACTGCTGACTGAATGAAACCGCCAACGGCAGCAGTATCTAATCATGAAAGCGATATGACTGTTCTTTACAATTATAATTTCGTTGAAAAACACTTAATATTGATCTCATATGATGTACTTGAAGCGGCAGGCATTTTTGTTAACTGATTATTTTATGTCTTTGAACTGTGAGAGAAGTCATTAATCTGCCTTGTCTATAATTATAATTTCAAAATTACGTCCCTAATGCTGAATGACAGACGTAGTGATGAATGTAATGAAGTTTTTATGTACTAACTAAATGCACAAAATTATAATTAAACGGTTAAACTCATGTATATTCGGTAAATATAAAAAGTGGGTAATGAACAGATGAGGACCTGGCGGCTCGTTGAGCCCGTTGAGATAAAACGGGTTGAAGGTGGTCCTGCGCAAGCACTGATGTCATGTCCGACTGCAGGTTTGTGTCACCGAACACTACGTAACAGATGATAAGCAAACGAAGTCACTGTGTGCACAAAACCATCATTCGCTTGGAGATAACCGGCTTCCATGCCGTTGGCTCAGTCCAGCCCCCATCCCGATTGAAATTAATCTGAATCGCTTTGTATATCTTCACTGGCAGATAGCATCTTTACCGTACCAGCATCTTCTTTTTATTAAAGCGTTTAGGAAATACAATGTGCCTGTATCGTATGCGTTCACCATAGCTGAGTTGTCTATCCCCCTGTCCTTGACACTCCATATGTGCTCCTAGTCTTGTAGACTCATTACTTCGTTCCTTACCGAAGTCATACGGTATCTTATAAACACCCGACCTGCAAAGTGAATTCCCGTCCTATGGAGAGCGTAAGAAGTACTCATATTGGTATGAGGACGCAAAATGGTCTAAATGCTAAACCTCCGGCGTAATAGGCGTCCAATTTCGTTAGTCACTGCATTAATATGAGGCAAGAATGCTGGTGCCCTCTCTACTGTGTGGTGATGTCGAAACGTGCCTGAGCTCCTTGTACGCTGACTTTGTCTCCATATCTGTTCCTCTCCAAACTCTCCAACGTCTCGTCTCGTCTGACATGTTGCAACATTTGTAATAATTAAGATACCAGGAGGTAATAGAAGATACCTGTGTCCAGCAGTGGAATGAAATAGGCGAATGATGTGATGTGAATAAACGATATTAACTCATTTCGCATGTTTTGTGAATCACAGAACCGCGAGAACAGGTTTGCGAGATAATGGGATAGGCCAGTTAGCAGGTAGCTTTTCTATATACTTTTTGTGACCGACGATCATTTTGACCTAGTATTACTAACCCATCAAGAAAACGAAGTGTCCCATCCACCTCTCTCTTAAATGAGAACTTCATTTTGGGATGCATTTCATTAAGATAGGTTAGTAACACATCAACAACTCTATCTGGCATTACAGCAAAAATATCATTCACATTTCATAACCAGCATCTCGGCCTATTCGGACAACTCTCGAATGCCTTCTGCTCAAATTTATCTATGAAAATGTTCATCAGTACCAGAAATACATTATAAGAGAATTCTTTGCTTGATCTGAAAATAATACTCCTCTCGCCAAAAGAAAAAGCAACTATTCAGGAAATGTTTGATGAATTTCAGGTGCACAGTAGGTAAGTCGTTATGAGCTACAATATTTTTAATCGTTTTTGTAGTTTCCAGTACTCCCAAACAATGAAGCTACATTAAACTCAACTTCATAATCTCGTCTTCATTCAACACGACATTTTCCAGAAACTGTACAAAAATACTGTACCTGATCTATTTTTCATGATAAAACATACAAAAAACTATTCACCTGATCAATGTCCTCAAAATATTCCATCAAGGTTCCATAAAAATACTATTAAATTGTTTATTAAATGGCATAATATAGTAACTAACAAAAAGTTTTTATAATGTTTCCGCAAAACAATGTCGTAAATAACAGATACGACTAAACTTACACGCATAATTACGACATAATTTGTAGTATGTATCACTTACGATAAATGACCATGTATAACCACCAGCGTAAAGTGTAGTTAGTAATACATACCACAATTTTTAGATTATGTTCTCCGTCATATACTATCGTAAGTGCAATTCCGGCAAAATTATGAAATATATCAGAAAAGTAATTATATCACTATAAAGATAGTATCTTTGTTAATGTTTATACCAATTTTCAAAGCAATCCATTGAACTATGTGACCACCGTACACATTTCAAACTTTAAAGTGCTCTCCTGTAAAGTTGCCATTTTTAACTTACGACAACTTACGTAGGGGCCGTCGAAATGTAGACGGTTTCACAAAGATTAGGATAGACTATTTATTTATTTATTTATTAAGGTTTGCCAACAGGTGCAATATTAAGCACTTTACACATGGATAAAGGGATCATTTTCAAATATTCACCCAATTATAGGCAAACACAACTTATATGTATTACTTGCATTATATTTTGAGAACATATAGGTATACTATACCATACTTACTGTAATTATAATTTTAAGCTTGTATGACACAGAAGGCAAAAAAATACAAAAAAGAGACTATGTAGCTTTCACTATGTAATCAAATACAGCCATGTCAGCCTTCGTAGCCTAGTTGGTAGTGACCCTGGAGCGAAGCTGGAGGTTCCGGGTTCAAATCCCTTGGGCATTATTTGTGTATTTATTTATCACAAATATTTGTTCCTTGGTCATGGCTGTCGATATAGTTATTTATGTATCTATATGTATATATCTATTATATGATATATACCGTCACTTGGTACCCACATCACAAGTCTTAACACCTTCATTGCGGACGAGTGCTACGCGCTACGCTCGTAGCCGATGCCGTGATTTTTCCGCTTTGTAGTGAAAATGGACCTCCCACTGAAAACTCCCCTCGAGAGTTCCCCGCGCACAATGTATTAATTGAGCTTACTGTGGCACTAAGTCAATTTGTGTAAGATGTCCCAAGATATTTATTTAAGTATTTATTATTAACTAAGTATATGTTTAATCTCGACTGTTACCGTATTTTCCTACAGAGATCGGGTTATCGTGATAGCGCATTGTCAAGAGTTTTTGTTAAAGTGAAAAATACCTGCCACGTACTACAGCGAGCGCCATGTTACGTATGGACTGAGTCACATAATGGAAAAGGGTATATGTTGCTTTAATAGACCTTATATTTCACGGCGTGAATACGTTTCCATATGCCAACCATTTGGGCTATGAAAAGAACACTTTCTTTCCACTACCTTGACCCCGTTTCCAGTATTTTTCCTACACATCTGAAATAACGCAACACGTTTGGAGGTATCGTATTTTGAACGATAAATGTCGAGAAACCTCGGTTTGGGCTATACAGCTGTAATCAGCAATCAAATACAACGACCACAACGTTTAAGTTACACAGTTAACCTATTTATGTAGCTACCTATCTATTATTTTGGCTGCGAGATTCCAGTAGGTAGTTGAATTGTATTAGCTTTTGGCATTGATATTTAGGTACCTAATTTGTGATGACATAGCTAAATAAGCATTCTGCTATGTGATTTATCTATAATAACAAGGCACATAGAAGTACAAGGGAGCTAACTATTAATGAGTTTTACGCTCAATGTGGTGGCATTTATTTCGTATTTACAAAGTACATACAAATACTATGTTTTCATTGTTGTGAAAAACGACGATTAGCCGCCTACTTTATGTGTAGCTTAGTGTAGTTTAGCTTAACGGCGGTATTCGAGTAGAATAAGTGATTGGCGAAGCGTACTATCTGTCGATAATCGACGCCAGTATTGTGCTCTAGCCACTTCACTGCGCCGTAACCACTCGAGAATCGCTAGTTTACAAGTTCTGCCACGGTCGATCAAGCTATAGATTACACATACGTATTGAATATGATGTTTTGCTCTTAAAGATTAACGGAGAAGTTATTATTTTTTGTCAGCCTCCGCAGCCTAGTTGGCAGTGAGCCTGCCTACGAAGCTGGAGGTTCCGGGTTCGAATCCCGGTGAGGGCATTATTTGTGTATTTATTCATCACAAGTATTTGTTCTTTGGTCATGGTTGTTTATGTATTTAAGTATCTATATGTATCTGTCTATTATATATATCGTCGCCTGGTACCCACATCACAAGCCTTAATTGAGCTTACCGTGGGACTAGGTCGTTTGTGTAAGATGTCCCAGATATTTATTATTTTTATTTTTTTAGCCACATAATATTACATGTATTATCAACAAATAAGCAAGTGTGCAAGTCGGCACCTACCTTTAGCTAAGCACATATGTGATATAACTGAGTTAAACAAAATGTATCATTCTCAGCTATTATATAAAAAAGGAATACTTAAGATGAGGATGTTAAATTATATACCCTGTTTGGTTTTCAGTAAATATTATATGTATATTCATGTAATAAATTAGTCCCAGCTATCTAGGTATTTTTTACAAACCATTACTCAAATATTTAACGAAGCAGTCCTTACGTGATATAGGTATTTCATTTCCAAAGTGGACACTCCACAAAACTGTCAAACGAGAATATATATGTGACTTGGTGATAAGTTTTAAGTATTCATGAAAAGGGACACTGGGTAGGATAGAGCTACTAAATTATGCAAGAAAAACAAAACATTGCCGTCCTAATTCATAACTGCTTATGGGAAATGTTAGTTTGTCGTAATAATAGTTATAGTTAGTAGCCGAACTGTATAGACTTAAGACGAACGAAGGATCATTAGAGAATAATAGGCAGTTTGACATTAATCATTATTTGTGGGTTCGAAAATGTTAGGTTGGATAATGATCTACGATATCCACTTACCTACGGCACCTAGTTAACGATGAATGCTGGCAAACCATGCTCTAATTTCGTTCTTTATGGACTTTGTAGGGTTCCGTAGTAAACTAGAAACCCTTATAGTTTTACCATGTTCATTATCTCATCCGTTAGTGCGTCTGTCAGTGGTCATTAGTACTAGAAATTGGCAATTTGGTACAGATATACATATTAATCACGCTGACAAAGTTGTAGATGAAAAAATAGAAAAAAAATGTTTTTGCGGTTCCTTTCCGTGGCGTAAAGTGGAGATGTTTTTTTTATTTCCTCCAATTTTTCATCCTCCTCCATTGTCAGCCTCCGTAGCCTAGTTGGCAGTGACCCTGCCTACGAAGCTGGAGGTTCCGGGTTCGAATCCCGGCGAGGGCATTATTTGTGTATTTATTTATCACAAATATTTGTTCCTTGGTCATTGTTGTCTATGTATTTAAGTATCTATATGTATCTATCTATTATATATATCGTCGCCTGGTACCCACATCACAAGCCTTAATTAAGCTTACCGTGGGACTAGGTTGTTTTGTGTAAGATGTCCCAAGATATTTATTTATTTGTTTTGTAGGGTTTTTTCACTTTTTCAGTTTGTCTCCGTCTCGGGGTCCCGGTCTGCGCCCCGCATCGTTGCCCCTGCGGCCACGAGGTGGACCGCCTGGGCCACCACGGACTTTCCTGCCAAAGGAGTGCGGGCCGCTTCTCAAGACATGCTGCCCTTAACGACATCATCCGCAGGGCTCTTGCGTCGGTCAATGTCCCGGCTCTATTAGAGCCTACCGACATATCAAGGACCGACGGCAAGAGACCGGATGGGATGGTGCTAGTGTGGGATGCAACATGTGTAGACACACTAGCCCCGTTACATCTCCACCGGACATTCATAAGGGCAGCAGCAGCAGCAGAGGTGGCTGAAAGTGCTAAGGTAGGAAAATACAGTGGTCTCGGCGCTGACAATAATTTTATCCCTTTCGGCGCCGAGACGTCTTTTTAAATAACTTTCAAAGAGACTCAAAGATACCACAGGTGACCCAAGAGCTGGCAGCTACCTCGCTCTGTTGAGCGAGCCTCGCGATCCAGCGGGGTCTGCCAGCATCTTTGGTACCATGCCGCGGGGGCCGTTTTTAGATTTAGTTTAGTATAGGTATATTTATTTATAGTGTAGTTTGATAATATTATAGTTTTAATTTTGTATATTTTTGTCGCTTATAAATAAAGACGGTTTGTTTATTTTTTTTATTTTTTTACTTTTAATCCGTGGGTCCAAAACATATGAAAATATATGATCAATAGTGGGCATGAAAATATAATCAATAGTGGTTAAAGCATCAGCGCGAGAATTGAGGATATGGGTTCAAATTCCACCTCCGGCGTTGGTAAACTTGGTTATATTTTCTTTGGGTCATACCTACCAAAGAAAATAAAAAACGTTTTTTTTTAATATAAACTAAGTGAGACTAGAAAATATTCAAACATTATCGTAATTTACGTAATTTAAGTCGATGATTGTTTCGACGACATGCATTTGGTCGGCACCAATCGTCGACTTAAATTACGTGAGTAACCCGGTTCGATTAAATATACAATTTGTAACTTCAAAATGTTCTTAAGAACCTACCTACTTATTTAAAATTTTCAACTATAAGCAGTGCTATTAGCAGCTGTAACTATCGAGCTCAACTCAAGTGACTCCTATCCATACGCAAGATAAATTAAAGACATGCGTTTCATTGTTGCTAAGGGTGGCCACAAGTCTGCCTATTTTCTTGCCCAACGTCTTGGCATTGAGGTCCAATGCAGCAATGCGGTGACTGTTTTAGGCACCTTACCGCCTGTCCTCCGAACTCCAGCATATTTCATAGGTATAAATATGTTAGTTGTACTTATACCTACACCATAAAACCTTAACTTTATAATTATTAGGTAGACTTAAAAGTTTAATTGTAATGTTCAGCTCGTAAAGTTCAGTGCTCACAACCCTGTGGAGTTAAACACCGCTGGCTTGGCTTTTAATATTAATCAATCCATGCAAATATGTTATCGCTACCAGTTCCCCGATATGATACTGATATTGTCTATAAATTTAATAACTATGAATACCTTCATTAAATTGGTTGGCCATTATAATGTAATATGGAGCACATAATTGGGTTTAGGTGGTATAATAATTATAGCCCAATACCTACCTACCTACAATAGGATAAAAGCATGTTGTCCTTTATCTACATAGTATTTCCATCGAGTATGCAATATGCACATACAAATTATACAAAATATACGAAATAAAAGATTCTCATTTCATCATACCTGTTCAACAGACTGAAAACAGCTAATTGTATCGCCCCTTATTCATCGAAATCAACCGGCATTAAATTATGTGGGTTGTTTATGACATTATAACTTAGGTCCCTAATAATAGTTATTTGTTTTACTAGGGAGCAAAGTGATTGTTTAACTCTCATGCAAATATTGAAACCCGAGCAAGCGAAAGATTCCAGAGAATGCGAGGGTTTTAAGGCACGAGAGTTGAACAAGCTTTGCTGCCGAGTGAAACACAACATTTTTCACCACACTAAAGCGAGGAAACATGCGAAATAAAACGCAAACATAACAAATTATACCAAAAAAATAAACAAATCAACAAATAATAAAACAATAATTTCAAATATTTATCTTAGCGTGGCAATGCTTAAAAATTCAGGATAATTCCAAAATGAGACTCATGTAGTTATTGGCGATTTTTCTGTGATTTACGGAATCATCCCACTTTCGCATCTCGCAATTACCCCAAAGCCACTTAAGTATGTTAAACTAAGATATCGCCAATGAAAGAAAACAAAACACGACCGAACTCGTTTAAATTTTAAAAGAAAAAAATATTCGGATGCGTTCTGAAATTTGCATAGTGTGAACACTTTCATTTTCCTATAGTTTTTATTTGTCGTATTTTTAGAACTTTTAATTAAAAGCCTTTTACAAAAAAATGTGGTATTTAATTTGGATTTCAGCATATTGAATATAATATTATGAAAGGTTCATGTGTAAGAATCTGTTTGAAACTATTGAGTTTTCGAACGTACTGTCTAGTTCAAACGTCAAAAAGCTTATTTCACTCAGGCCGTATAAGTTATTGCTTTAGTCTATCCAGAAGATTAAAAAAAAATTACTTTAACCTCTAGAGGTTAAAACACAGTTTTGCGCTCTGAAATTGAAGGACAAACAGCGTGTTTACGAGCAGTGTGGTGAAAAATAAATTATTTTGCTGAAAAGTTTTAATTGTGAAACTGGCCAACTATTTCAGGAAGCAGGTTTATTAGAAAAAAAATATACCTACTTACTACTATACCTAAATATATCAGTCTTATAATGTTCTTAAGAACCTACCTACTTATTTTACATTTTCAACTATTATAAGCCTTGCTATTAGCGGTATGAGCTGTATAATAATACTATATCATTTATAATGATTTATAATAATACTTATCTGTACAGCAAAATATAACTCTCAGATACAACTAACGCCTAAGGGTCTTTAAATGACCATACTAGTGAATTAATAAAATTGCCACTTTATAATGGCTGGCTGGTATACGGTCCTCAAAAACATAACGCGCAAGCGAGCCAGACTGATGGATATACTTTTTTAATATGGGTGGCTAAACAGAGGCGTCAAACTTTTCTGAATAGCCCTCGCGTTTGCCAGGCTACTCCGGATACGAAAATAATCTCCCCAAGTGGTATCTGTCAGGGCTGGCTTGTTGTTTCCTGATCGATCCCTAATATCTTTCTTTCTCGTCTGAAATGTAAGTATTATTTAATACACGTGAAACGCTAATATAACGGCATTAATATTGACATATAAGTAGACAGCTTTTTAATGTTATACTTACAGGTATATTATACTTACAGGATAATATAGCAACATTAGTAATAGTTAGTACATTTCGTTACAAGTGCAAAAAACTTTTTTTTCGACGAGGGTGAAAGTTGGAGCCCGAGTAAAACGAAGGCGACAATCACCCGAGTTAAAAATAAGTTTTTGCACGTGTATCGAACGACTTTTTTCATAACAAGTGCCTTAAAAAGAGAAATCAACGCACACGAAGCGTGCGCAATGTTTACTTTTCGGCACTAGTTAGGAAAATAGTTATATACTTAATACGAATTGCTCAAAATATCGCTGTTGCATAGATAAAAACAATATTTTCATCCTTTTCACGTTACTGTGTTGGTTCAATATTGTTAAGAGCTAGTTAATATACCATAATGCATTCATTGCTATGGGCTTCACTTCTGTAATAGGTATATAACCATAATGATTTTACTATTTTTTTTCGTTTGTATTTATTATTGCATGTATCAGTTGTAAAATAAGTAGGTACTTACTTAATACGTATGCAGTTCTGATACTGATAGTGAACATAAGACTTAATTTGTAAAATTAAAATATATCTGCTTAAATAGTTACTAACGCATTAAAAGAAAAAAAAATGTTTAAAAGTAACGGTAAAATTTGATCTTCTATATTTGCAACTCGGGTCCTAATAAACATAGCTCTTAAGCGGTGAACGTTAAGAAAAAACAGAAGAGATCTTGTTTCTTTGAGGGTAAAAATATGGGTCAGAAACAACGTGAATTATAGTGCCATTTGTTTGACTCAAGCCGTACGCGATGTATGTGGGCCGGCGCGGCCGTTGAAACCTGCAAAATACTAGCTTTCTGTCTGTATTGCGAATTCCGTCTGAGTAAACGCCGAATATTGAGGTCGTTTAAGCGGAAAACTTGGTAAACTCAAAAGATAAACATGGTTTTAGGCCCTGTGCGAGTGGCAGCTTTACCAAGCCTGGCATCCCTGTCTGCCGCACATTTAATTAACGAACTTTATTAAATGACCAAACTTTACAAACGAATACGAAATTTTTGGTGTGTTTAGACAAAAAGACATAACCTCTTGATAATGTCATGCAATAATTAAAGCAATTCCTTTATAGCATATGTTGTTTATTTTTATTAATAAAAATGAATATTTATTTGCACATTCACATCTAAAATTGCCATTGCAATAGCGTCTCAATTTAGGTATAAACACAAAAATTTATGGATACATGTATAATCGTATATCTTTTGTCTACCTCTTGTTTCATATAGTTCACTATTTATCTCAAAGTTTAACTGGAAGAGATCCCTTACAGGGATGAGTTCGCCTTTGTACATGCTCTAATTGTTATGTGTATTTTTTACCTACGTTTTGTGTACAATAAAGAATTTGCATACATACTTCAACGATGACGTGTACAAAATCCTAGATAAAACTGTAGGTGTGTGCAGTTTTGCTATAGAATCGCAGAGTCGCTGTGATAATAAACATACGATCCGTAGCATACTAAAGATCGAGTCTTTTGATAACATCACCAAGCGGATAAACCGCACAAGTCAGTAAATTTTGGGATCGTTTACAGACGCTTCATTTTTTCTCCCGGAAAATAATACTTATGCGTTTTTTAGTACAGAGGGTCCTTTTCTAGGCTCTAGTGCTAGAAGTGTGTCATTTTACGTCAGGTCTAAAACTTCGGAGGACCATCTGTACTCGTGTTTTAAAACATCGCCGCTCGTTTCGAATTTAATGTTTTTCGCACTTGCGTCGTAATGTAATGTTATTTACGGTAATAAAACTTGTTCTGACGATACTCTTTATATTTTTGTAAATACATTCATTCAGGTAGTTAAGTATCTAAACGGCTAAATATACGCTTTAAAAATTTATGTGTAGTAAAAATAAATGCAACTCAAGGCAATCCACGTAAATATTACAGTTTTAAAAAAATGCTGTGGCGGTTTAGAAACAGGCTCTTAGCGCCAGTAGTAAAACAGCCGACACGATAATTGTAATTTAAGGGCAGCTTGTCCCTTCGGCCGCGGCCGCCAACCGTGAACCAGTCAGGACGCCAAACGACCCTTCCAACTGCTCGGAAATTTAATTAAAATTTTGCAAATTTGGTTTTAAATTAAATTATCTGTAAAAATTAAATCACATATTGATATCCAAGGCATGTGTTTGTCAATCATACTGTTTTTAGGGTTCCCTAGTAAACAAGGAACCCTTATAGTTTCGCCATATCGGTCCCTAACTAGGTACTCGTAAAAATGGGGATGATTTATTTATTTTGCTGTAATCCTATAGTGTGCGGTATTGATGAATAGGTATTTTAAAAACAATGGGTCACAGGGTCCTGAAAGAAAGTTTTTTTCTAAAATCAAATGTTCCTTGTAAACCGCTTTAGAATTTTAAAAAATCTTTGGCTGGTTTTAGTAATTTATAACTCCCACCTCACACCAATAATACCGGTTTATGTTAACTAATTGAGTAAATATTAATATTGAGTAAATTAATAATTATATGTCTTGTACAAGCTTAATTTATATTATTATATCTCGACAGGTAATTTAATAAATACCTACATAATGTAATTAAGCCACCATGAAATATGCCGAGCATAAAATACACAAAGTTTCAACTCTCTCTTCCGTCCTTTGAATTATTATGCTTCCGCTACGTCACGCTGAGTTATATTTTTTAACCCCCCGGCTAATTACAAGAAACAAGATCGGCTGCTCGTCTCCCGTTTTACGTGATTATTTTAAAAACAGCCCTCATTAAACCTGTTTTTGTAACTCACACATACTTGTATTCTTAGACCTTAGACACATGATTACGTGGCTATTATCATCATCATCATCATCATCAGCCTATGATAGTCCACTGCTGGACGTAGGCCTCTCCTATTAACTATGCGTATAGACGCATTAGGAGGTAAATGCCCATAATCGCCACGCTGGGCAAGCGGATTGGCGATCGCAGTGATGTGTCCACTATGATGACGCTGCTGCCCATCAACAATATTTTATTAAATAATGGTAAGTGATACTTCAATCCCTTAGTCGATTCTTACGACACCCGCAGGAGGAGTTGAGGTGGTGACGAATGTATTCTTACTGCCGTCACCACACGGCTATTATACTCGCGCTCAAATAACATAAGTGAAGTACGCAAAGCCTTAGTATTTTAGAAATTAGTAGTGTGGTTACTTGCACATAAATAACTAGGTAATATAATATGTCAGCCTAGTTGGTAGTGACTACTTATAAAGTTAGTAGTTCCGGGTTCGAAATCCAACGAGGTTATTTTGTCCTATTACTGCAAATACCAGCTATGTTCACGTTTTATGTTATTAGACAATGAATTTAAATTATTATGATAGTTAAATTGTTTCTGCCAAAACCTGATTTGTGTAGATAGCTGGTACTTGCAGTAATAGAACGATTTTTTTGTCTGCATACCACATAATGTATATTTATTGCTTCGTCATGGGTGTTGTCTATACTCTAAAACGTATTAAGTTCCAATACATGTCAATAAAACTACGAAAGATGGCGATATATGTCACACTATCCCATGCCATTACCATTGTGACGTTTCAGAAATAACCAACCATCGGTACACAACGATGCTAATAAATTATTTAATCTAACCATGGGACTATAGTCGTTTCGTGTAAGATTGGCTCATTCAACTTAAGATACCTATTTTATTTTATTTTATTTTATTATTATTTGGCACAGTAACAACATACAAATCATAAACTTTATTAAAATACCTATATAATATAATAATAATAATAGCCTTTATTCAACCAAATTGTTTTTGTACATTAGTTTTTAATATTTTGTTCCTGTTGTTTGGTCTTGCTTTCCAGCATAGGCCTCCCCTAGAGACTTCCACAATTGACGGCCCTGTGCCTTTCTCATCCATGTAGCCCCTGCTACCTTGACAATGTCATCCTCCCATCTACGGCATTGTCTTCCTCTGTTTCTTTTATATTGTCTTGGGCACCATTCTGTTACATATTTTGACCACTTATCTTTCTTGCTCCGCATCATATGGCCTGCCCAATTCCATTTCAGCTTTTTAATATAGTGTGTTATGCCTTTAGTTTTAGTCTGCTTTCTTATTGTTTGTAATCTAATTTTATCTCTAAGTTTTATATTAAGCATACTACGTTCAATATTGTTTTGACATACTTCTAGTTTGTGTATATTATGTTTTACAAAACTCCACGTCTGGCACCCATATGTCATGCTGGGGAGTATACAGGAATCAAATACTTTAGACTTTGCCTTCATTGGTAAATCGGGGTTCTTCATTAAAATACCTACTAAAGATTAAATATTTCATAATATACACAACCTTCAATATTTTAGATGGTAAATAAATTGGAAAATCTTCATTAAAAAAGCTCTACTTATAAATTATGTCATTTCACTGAACATAATTAGGTATACATAACTATTGGCGATCCGTTTAAGGGTACATTTACTTAGTATGTTATTCAGACTAGGGAATGAACTTTCAGAGAAAAAAAAACGTTATGTAGGTTGGCAAACAATGTTTATTTTCTAATTAGATAAAAAGAAGAAAATTATAATTGTAACTTAATTAATGCTTTCCAAATGCTAGACTTAATAACTCTTCACTAAAAGTGATGTCATGAGTTTAATGGAAATTGAGAATGATATCGTGAAGATGTTCAGAAATGCACACATCGAAAAAGCTAGGGATATTGCGCTTGGCGCATGACTGCGAAGTGCTGTCATCCGCTAGACAGTCTTATCTATGGCGTCAGAGATACATTGAGGAAACTTGGAGCAAGGCAATAAATATATATGCGATATGAATGACGATCCTCTAATCGTATACAACCATCAACTGTTATTGTAGGTACTTATTTTCCAGAACGATCACATTTTTTTTGTAAGAGATTTTTTTGGCGGAAATGAAACGATGCATGTTCGTTTCAGTTTCGGCAAAAACTCCGGGAAAAATAAATATCCGAGTTAGTTTGTCGATTCAGTTTGGAGTTAGCGAGCTCTACAGTACAACAGAGCCACTAGTTTAGAACTGTCCAAATGACTGCCACGATGGATTTCCAAGTAAAATTCACATACTGGAATAACTTGACAAATATTTATAAATACAATATATGTACCTATGCACCTATGTTAGGTGCCGTTGTGTGCATTAATTTTGGACCCGACCGCAATTATACTCGTATTGTTGGTTGACTCCTGTTAAAATACATGTATATTAATTTAATAGAAAAAATGCTCAAATTATGTGCTATTATCAAATTATGTGATTGTTTTCGAGAAACGTTGTTGATTATTTCCTTTTTCTTGTATATGTACACCGTGGGCTGTTTAAACCCGACCGATTTTAACAGTCTATTCCTGACCACATTTAGATACTATAATGTCCTGTAAACTTTTCTGGATATAGTCTAGTTTCAGAATTATTAGCAATAAAAAAAATGTAGTTGTTACTCCGTACAAAAGGTTTTTTTTAACGGCGTTGGTGCCATTGTGGAGAATAGTCTCACTAACCTCATTAATAGATGTCAAAAAGTGACAAATAAAAACTCTAAAAATAGTGGTTTTGTAAATAAAACTTTAACACTTATTTGAAGTGTCAGTTTTATGAATAACATTTTCTTTTTATTATTAAAATATATTCAAAAATAGAAAAAAAAAAACGGAAAAAATAATAATAAAAAAATGTTTTTCCTTGAAAATGACAAACCTCATTTAATAATTGTTGTTTGTTTTACATCAGAAAGCGTGGTAAAATCTTTTGGGTTATAAGGGCCCACGGTGTATGTAATTTTCCTATACCTTTGACCTTACTTAATATCTATTGGTGGAGCAAATATATTAATTTATCGTTAAAATTCTTTATACGTAAAATACATATATTAATACAGCAGTTTTATTCAAAATTAAGTAGAAACTTTGTTCATTGTGTTCAACAGTAGCGACTGTAAGTACCTTTAGTTTTTTAGGATTCAGGGTTATGCCTCCGGAAACATCTAAGTTTGCAACATTTTAAACTTTGTATTTTTAGTTATCCCAACAGTGACTTAACTGGAGAAGTTATACCAAAAGAAAACTTTTAAATGGAAACAAACTTTAAAGTATCTCCGACTTAAACGTAGCACGGAATAATTCTCAAAGCCGCTTCCAAGACTTGAACTTCTTGGTGAGCCGCTTTAGGTGGACTTTACCTGACATTCCAATTAAGATCTGAATTTCCGTTAATTAATTCACTATCTATTCCCGGTGAAGTTTCAAAAGTTGACATCGTACTTATATCACAAGCACTTAATTGCCATAAAGTATAAAGCTATAGGTAAAGTTTACCTATATAATGAGTTACAATCAGGATATTTTAAGGTTCAATAATTGGTAGTTTACCGTTTCTCATAGACAAATAATAAAGACATCTATTGTTAGTGATAAGGTTAGATAAGATTTGTACAAAATGGAGGATATTATTTATACTAATATTCTACTTATCGAATTCATTAGTATTTCTTTCTAATGAAAGAGTCGGCACGATTTTAAGGCAACAATATTTATTCCACCCACCAAACCCACCATGATGTTCTGAAAGTTCATATTGGAATTTGTACAAGAACTCGATACCAGGAAGTTCATCTGAAGAACACTGCTAACTCACAAATTCATTAATTTCAGTGTTGTTCCTTATAATAGGCTGCTAAGTATGTTTCAGATGCGACTAGGATAAGAGGTCACTAATGGAATTTAATACAAATCTTGAAGGCCTAGGCCGCCAA